>CAJNIZ010001892.1:296-13570 GCA_905231905.1 Symbiodinium pilosum | reverse complement strand
TAGGGCTTAGGGTTTAGGGTCACAATGAGTGCCCCAAACCTTGGGAGTCATGGAAATACAGTATAATAAGATTCCTACACAGGAGTTTGAAGGTTCTCTGTAGAATCTTGGAAAGGAGGCTGTCCCAGCAGGCACTGAACCTGAGCTCCGAAAAGACCAGGATCTGGTCAGGTGTGATAGGCTGATCCTGTTTGGCTCCCCAGAATATGGATCCCATGACTTTCAAACGCATATGAGCCATAGTCTAAANNTAAACTCCTAGCATCACCCTTAATACCCGCCATAACAGTCCCCTATATACTCCCCTATATAACCCCTTTAAGGACTTTAGACTAGCGCATATAGAGACCATGAACGTGGCATGTACCTGTCTGCGGGAACTACTTGCGCTTGCACCCTAAACTTTAGCACTCCCCAGTCATACATGTGGAACCGCCATGTAATCCCCCGAAGAGCAGTAACTCCCTGAAATGCCATTGGGTAGTACTTGTAATATGGGATGTCTATGAATTGTCAGGGGTGGCGGCTGTCTATTTGGGAGACGGTCTTAAGACACACGTTCACGCACTTACCATGACTGTCTCTACTTCGAGGCCGCGATGGCGTCATACGAAGCAAGAAATGCCTCTACGCGCTCAGCTGCAGGCAGGACAGAATGCGGGTCACTGAAGCAGACGGTTCTCGAACATATTTCTGAATTGGATGCTCTCGTACTACTGCTGACACTGAGAAATGCCACGTTCCCTCGGTATGCTTGGAAAACTCTAGGCATGATTGCATGATATAAGGTACTGAGGGTCATGCAGGACTTTACTAGCAACCGCCTGTGTTGCTTTGACATGAGAAAGCAAACGATACATGCATCAAACAACGCAGGTCAGGTCCAGGCTTTCGGGTTTAGCGGATTCCTCTAAACCCTAATAGTAACAACAGTAATAACAGTAACAACCGTAATAACAATAATAACAGTAATAACAATAATAACAACAATAATTGCAATAACAACCTAAACCTTGTGTACGCCAACTTCTCCTTTTCCGACAGGCGAGCTTCCATCAGTCATCATAGATGACGATGGCATCTCGGGTCAGAGGTTCTGACGAGGGGCCCTCCACTCGCTCTGTTGCAACCTGGGTTACTGAAATTAGGGTTAAGGGTTCAGGGTGAATTTCAAGCTGAACACAATGACTAAACTCTGTTATGCACAAGCATCTTGTAGCCCGCCAGTAGATGTAAGCCTAAACCCTTAACCCATAAACCCTGAACCTAAGCCCTTACACCCTAAATCAATGATCTTTCGCATAACAATCCAGCAACGCTGGATGCAGGGAGAGCCCGCATTGCAAAGAGAAAATGAGCGACCTTGGAGAGCCCTCTTAGAAGTACCCTCTGTAGCTATGCCTTGGGAAGTCCTTTCATCGTGGTTGCTTTTGGAGTGTCTGGTTGAAGGTTAAAGGTTTAGGGTTTAGGCCTCAGGGTAACGCTTCGAATATGTTTTCAGAACAGTTTTGACAACCCCTCACCTGTAGCATGTGGCGGCTGCTGTACTTGCTCTTCGTTGTGTTGAAATGCAAAGTCGTTGGCAACAAACCTCCTTCTCCTGCAGGCGCCTCGAAAAATGCGGCGCAAGTGAAATGGTTACCTTGGCCGGCTCCAAGCATGGTCCATGGAAAGTTTTCAGGGCCCAGTCGCTTTACAAGACCCTCGCGAAAAAGCTAACAGAAGTAGATTCCTTTAAAACCTCTAACTTCTGAGTCCAAAGATGCCGACGTCGAGACAGGCAATCCTTGGAAACCCAATGCTGGCTGCATATTGTGCCTCCCATTCATCTGCTCGCAGCAGCACCTTTCCTTGCTGTGCCACACACATTTTGGGAAGGCAGCATGAAATTATGCCTAAAGCAGAGACTCTAGACCTTAAACCCCGGATTCAAATCCCAAGTCTCCCAAATTTTGAGCCAGCTTCTGTTTGGGATTTCGACAATGACGGAGCGGTCTCCCTGGGAAGGGTCGAACCGAAGCCCCTCGTTCCCATCCTCAGTGGTCACCTGCATTAAGCTACCATAGGGTCATATAGGGCTTGGGTTTAGGAATACTGGAGAATGAAATGGAAAAGAACATGCAGAACAGAATGTAAACAGGGGCTGTAGGGGCTACATGGGAACCATTTATATAGGATCGTATTGGGACTCGCAAGTAGGAGGACTACGTTTTAAAGATTTTGGGGGAGCACTGTCTTTCGGAAGGCGTCCATCTTCCTGAGCGAAATCCGCCCTGCTCTTTGGGCTTTCTCATGTCAAGAACCCTAAACCTTGAGACTCGCCAAGATCAGCCTGCCCATTGTTTCAGGGAAGAGGATAATGGATGTTGGGACGAAGAGATTGCTAGAATCAAGCCCTGAACCCTGAACCCTGAACCCCTAGCCCATAAACCCTAACCCCTAAACCCTCAAACCCTAACCCTTTTCTGCTTGATAGAGCACATCCCATCTTGGCAACACAACGTGGGGGTTTCTCAATCGGAGGATCCCGGGATACCAAGAAATAGAAAGAGGACTCTAGGGTTCCAGCTTTGGGATTGTATAGAGTTTCGGGTTTAGGGTTTGGGCTCATTACAATTGCTCAGGGTTTGGGGGGGAGGTGCTTTTTCTAGAACTTAAAATATTCGAATGAAGGAAACTTTGTCCCTGAGCACCTTGTAAGTTCTCATGGGCTGTAGTCTAAAGTCCTAGTATCCCCTTAATAACCCCTACAGTAGTCCCCTATAATCCCTATATAACCCGCCTCAAGGAGTTTAGAGTGAAGCTCATATGGACTTGAGGGTTTAAGGTTTACGGTGGCTTTGATAACTCCCTTTCCATAGAAGCATAGTTACAGGTCCGCAACGTGAGGGTGAATGGTCTTCAGGCTTCAGGGAAGCTGCATCTAAACCAAAACCCGAAATCTCGCACCCCAAACCCTAAAACCCTGGACCCCCCAAACCGTAAACTCAGAGCTCTGCAAACCCTGAACCCTAAAGCCTAAACCCTAAACCCTAGACCCTCAAACGGCATCTTTTCAGACAACCCCGCCTTACGTCCACCAAAAGTCTCTTCTTCCATTAGCCGCTTGCGCTCTTCGTGCGCGGCATCGTCGTATGCTGGCCACCTTTACACTAAACTCTGGGTGCGTAGGATCCAGGATTCATAGAGTTCAAAGTTGAGGGTCTAATATTTAAGGTCATCATGGGGTATGACTGCCTTCCTTCCCCACTTATTGTAGGACCCAGAAACGGAGAAACACAAAAAACAACTTCTACCCGCGATCCTGGCCACTGGTTCTCTCGCAGAAACAGAATCTGGTCAAGCACAGCATCTGGCACACCCAACGCTCGCTGCTGCGCACAAAAGTCGCGGAGAACATCCGACAGCTCGTAGTTCGCATACCAGGCGCTCAGATATCGCTTACCTACAGTTCCGCTGAGAACCCGGGCAAAGGGTAAGATGGCTCTCGGATGGAGAAGATGTTTCCGCAAATGGTCTGATGTAGACCCCAAAATACGATAATCCTTCAGAAACGCCTTAGAAAGGCTCCCTGATTGTTTTGAGAGATCCCTTGCTACAAAGCATTCTTGAGCAGGCTCGAAGTTCTGTCGCCTTGGGCATCGAAGTCTGAAGCATGATCCTGGATGTAGCCAGTCCGCCAGCTGTGAATCTGTTTCATCACAGCTTGAGCTCGCGGGCACAGTAAGTCCAAAGAGCAGAGGGGTGCTGACGCGAGATCTGCTACGAGGTCGGTAGTCTGAGGCGTGCCCGTGACCTAGGACTGTCCCCTGCCTTTTTGGCAAACCCTAAACCCTAAACCCCTGCACCATCTCTTGGACCTGGGTAAGATTCCTTACGTACAAAGGGCTTTCCAAGTAGAACGCAGTAGCCGCCAAAGGTCCGGTGATGAGAGTCTCAAAGAGTAGCTCTGTCCCAGCCACAGCCATTGCCCCACAGAAGCCTGTTGGTATTTGAGGGAAAGATGGGAGAAGGGATCCCTTATGATAACCCCAAACCCTAATCTCACAATAATGTAGACCCCTTATGAAATAAACCCCCTCCCCTTAATAGGGAGTATAATAGGGATCCTAATATTTAGGCCCCTAAAAGGAAGGGATTATTAATCATGGGCTTACATTAGTCCTTATACTCGCTCACCCGCTTCACCTATAGGCCCGGTAAGACGCCTGTCGGCGCGCTCCACTGCTGCAACATGGGCTTAAATGAACCATGGAACTGATCCTCAGCTGCTCGCTGCAAGCGAAATCTGAGACTTGTGACTCTTCAACCCCAATGCTTTAAAAACTTAACTCCCGAAGGTTCAGAAGTGACAAAGCCTTGAGCAAATTGCTACAAAGCATCCATGGTAAAGAATTCTCCTATCTGGCCCTGGGGCAATAGGGCACGTGCCCCAGCTGCGGATGTGAGGCGTTGACAGCACCTCGTGAATTGTAAGCCCATCCAAGTACCAAACCCAACTTCCTGAGCACAAACTTTAAAAATTACAGCTCAAAGAGCTAAACCCTCAACGTTGTTGTGCTGCTGGCCTACTTAAGCATGCCTACCACCAACAATTGAACCCATAGTAACCCCATACCCTAATCCCAGGAGCCCCGAGCTCCCTAAGCCCAGCACCGGAGAGTAGCATCATCTACCAACTCTTCTAAGGGCCGCTGACACGCCGGAGGTGGGCCAAACTGCGTGATCCAACGCTGCCGCACGGCTGCAGAACTGGGCCCCGGGGGCCCCGACATCACGTGCTGTCCGCAAACTATGTTTGGAAACTGGCGAGGGGAGTTCTGAACCTTCACACAAAGGTGCTACTAGAAGATGGGACTGCGCAGGGAGG
The DNA here is from genome assembly GCA_905231905.1 of Symbiodinium pilosum. NCBI lineage: Eukaryota > Dinophyceae > Suessiales > Symbiodiniaceae > Symbiodinium > Symbiodinium pilosum. The sequence continues at coordinate 8,700 of CAJNIZ010001892.1, read as the reverse complement.
ATGTGCCTATAAATCCCCCAAGTAATGTACTTGGGGAGGGTCCCCTACCCCCCTTCAAGTACATTAATCCTCAAGTACCTCCGGCCTCCCTGAGGATACACCGGGGTTACACAAGGATTAATTACAAGGGGTTTAGGGGGATTTAGAGTTTAGGGTTTAGGGTTGAGGGTTGGGGTTCCATGAAGGACTCTTAGGGATGTCTTTTGAGAAGCTTTCACATGATTGCAACAGTATCTATGCCTGCTGAGCCCTACGTCTAGAGCCACAAGTTGCGATGGATCGAGCCTATAGTCTCCCTCAAGTAGATAGAATATGGGGTTTAGGGTAAAGTCCCCCTTAAGTAGATAGAATATGGGGTATATAGGGATCTTACTACAACATACCCCAAACCATATTCTATCTATATACTTCAGGAGGATTCTACATCCAAGAGAACGCAGACAGAAAGACCAAATGGGTCTTTTTTCTGAACCCCTCTGATTGGGGCATTCATTTTTAAGCGGAAACTAAGCAAAGGGGAAATCCTTCGACCACAAGCTCTAAATCTAAACTCTCTGAATGGCCTACACACTCCAGGATACCACAAAACATCAATGCATGTAGAACGAAACCCTACACCATTACATGTGGTCATAATCCTGACTGCTGATTGGTCGCTAGTGGCTTTCTTCATACAACCTAACCCCTAGGCGCCTTCAGATGCAAACGCCATCTAACGCGTCCGTCAGATTTACGTTGAAGGATGCAGGGTTGAGGGATTGAGGGTTTAGAGCTCAAGTGCTCAAGAGCTAAAGAGGGACTTCGCTTCTTGCACAAATGCATCAATATGAATGCAGACCGCAACTAATTCCCAAAATATCATGTCTTGAGGGCCCTCCAATATCAGGCGCCGCCTTCTCAAGCGATCACATAAATCCAGAAATATCAAAATAGTCGGAATACGACTTCTACCGTGCATTCCTTATTACCCCTATGCCCGTTCCACCACCCAATCCAACTACCCAGATCCTAAACTCAAGGCATCTTCAATCCCGACAGTACTCTGGCCGAAGCCCACATCTTCGTCAAGGAGCTGTCAACAGCGTGTTTGTGAAGGTCACCACCCTTGACGCAGAGAGCTGGGCGAAACCTGGTCTAGGGTCTGGATTCTTTGAGTTCACAGCTTTGTGTCTTTAGGGTTGAGGGTTTGAAGCCCAATTTAACACGGGCATGCATGCATACAACATGCGGTTAGATGTCGAACGACTTTAGCATGTCCTAGCTCCATTTTAAATGCCCTCAAGAGTTCCGTTGCAAGCAGGTAGGCGTAAACACTCTATGTTCGGATTTCTTGCCTATGTGGAGGGCGTGTCACAGAAACGCCTGGGTCTGATTTTTAGGATTTAGGGTTTAGGGTTTAAAGGTTGAACCGAGATATCTTCAAAAGATTAGATTGAGCCTGAGGGGCTAAGATTGGGGCAAGCGCACCCGAACGCCAAGCCGAAACAATCTTCAACTACTAGCTCCGCTTGCCCGTTCCAACAGTAAACTCTGAATTGGCTTGCCAATTTCGTCTACCTGGTGGTCTGGCGGGTGTGACGTTGGCTTCTTGAGGTCAAGGATCCTGGGCACACACTCGCAAAAGACGCGGCACTAAACTCAATACCCTGTACCTTAAACCCTGAACCCTGAACCCAAAACTCTGAACCTTGTCTAGCCCGCTTTTAAGGAGTTTAGAGCCTTAAACCTCAACCACACATCCTAAACTCCGAGCACTAAACCCTAAACCCCTAACATTCACCCTCTTGCGGCCCAAGGGGCCGGACAAGCCAGCTGCAACCAAGACCACGCCAACAGGGTAGGGGAGATGGAACCTACACGTGGGAAACATTGCAAACCCTTTCAGGGGCTGTCGGAATCTACAGTGGTGAGGGATCTGCAGGTATCTGGATTCTTAGGGGTTGGGGGGTTTCTGGTATCGGGCGCAATGTTTATGATTAGGGCGCCACGTGTTTATAACATGGGCGGGCCAGGGTTTAGGGTTCCAGGTTTATGGTGTAGGGCGCCATATTTATAACATGGGGGGGTCTCAAAACAGGGAATTCACAAAATGGCCGATTTACATATATAAAGGCTGCTTCGACAGACTCCCATGCTAGCATCCAGCACAACAACCAGACTGCCAGACTGCATCTAATTCGCCATCCAGAAGCACATAAACCCACAAGGTCAGAGGTTGAGAGTTTAGTGTTTTGGGTTAGACTGTGCCCCGCCCCAACGAAATAGGAAACCTGACAGAAGCTCTACAAAGATAAATATCCAGCAGCTCTAGTTACACATGTGGGATCCCTTGTTTGTTTGGAGGAAAAGCACTGGACGGCTCGCTCGCAGACTAGACACAAACACCCTAACTCGGCAGCAAATCCTTCTTCCACCATGGGTCCCTTCCTTCACCAACAAGCATACCAAAGTAGAAACATGTGCGTTCTTTCCAGCAGGTCGAGCGTGGTGCTCTATCCCACTATCCCCGTGAATATGCTTATCGCGGTTTAAGGTTTAGGGATTTAGGGCTTAGGGCTAGAAAACATGAATAACAGCGGCTGCAGGAGCCCCCTCGAAGAGTCTATGCATCCTCTTTCCCCACACAGAAAAACAGCCCCCAGTCAAAATGCCTGAATGCACCGAACCGCACACCCTAAACCCTGACCCTTCGACACCCTGAACCCCAACCCCCCCCCCCNNCAAACCCTGAACACTGGACCCTAAATCCATAAACCCCAAACCCCAAATCCCTAAATCCCTCAGTTTTACAACGCTTGGTCCCTGAACCTGGAGCCCTCATTGACTGAACCCTTGAAACCATAACCTTCATGGGGGCTAGTAGGGCATGAGGGAATGTGTTTTACAGGAATATTGTAGGGATTATATACCCTTATTCCCTAATACAGTAAGAGCCAGGAAGTAACTCATCCCAGATTCCACTCCTTCACTCTGAAGACTTACTCGACCAGAAGTAAGGAAAATGAAGCCGCGGCACATTGAAGAGAGGAGCTCGCCTCCCTTTGCAAACTGAGAAACGTGCGTCAACCTCAGCATGTTGGGTCCTTATCAGGGGGCTTATGGGGGCTACATAAGGAAATACAGATATTTATAAGGTTTTGGGGTTTGGAGTTTTGGGTGTCAGGCCTGTAGGGACGTGAGGGTTTAGGTTTCAAGGCTTGGCTCTGAGGATGTGTGCAACATGGTAATATCTGACCTTGTGTACCTAACATCTGGGGAACTATGGTTGATTATGGTTTTGAGCTACGCAGGACTATCCCGCTGCAAAAATGCAGAGACAAGAAAGCCTGGCTTTGGCAACGACGAGCGTTGCTACTTTTATCAGTATGATTCAGAACAGCAAATTAAGTAAAAGCTAGTGGCTTCCCGGAACTACAAGGCAATTTCCAAAAATAAGGGGACCCCAATATAGACCCCAATATACTATAGTCCGTATTATAGGGACCCCCAAAAAGGTACCCCTAATTTTGGGAAACCCCCACAATGGACTCCCAAGAGGGGTCCCACAAAGAATACCCTTTCAACGTTTGTTTAGTCGGGTCTAAGTGGAAAGAACGCATGGAATGGATCTCGGCCCAGAACAAAGCTTAAAACCTTGTAAAGGGTGCTAGGAAGCATCTAAACCCAAGCATCTACATCTACATGTTCTGTAGGGGTTTGTAATGTAAGGTAATTAAATGCCTCTTAGTAAATGCTTCCCAGTCCCGGGGTTCCCAGGCTTAATCCTTAACCCTACGGTTTAGTCTAGGATCTAGGGTTCACCCCCAGGTACATGGAACCTATCAAAACTACTACTCTTTCTGCTGAAGACCCGCCCCTCTAAAGAGAGCCGCGTCAGGGGCTGAGGATTTCGAAAAATAGTGGTCCTTGCGTGGGTCCCGGGAAAAATATCCTAAACCCTCAATCCCAATCCCTAAACCCTAAACAAGGTGCAGGGATCTTTGGTAACCGCAACCTCTGTAGTAAGGACGCTGCATTTTAGGAACCATGAAACGGGTCGTATTTGGAGGGATTACCGTATACCTAAACATTACCTACCCAAAACCAACCAAGGCACAACATCAGCATGAGGAAGAGGCAGCAGACTGCTGCAGCACCCAAAGGACCAAGCGTCCTCGGTATCTATAGGTTCAGTACTGCCCCCCCTCAGTAACAGTTGGATAATACCTATAATATGGTTATATATAGCCCCTAATAGGACCCCTAATATAGACTGTTACTGGGAGGGGGCAGTAGCCAATCTATAGGATTCAGGGTTTAGGGTTCAGGGCCTAGGGCTCTGGATTTGGGATTTACTCTTCAACCTGTGAACACTTAGCATGGCAATCTTGGAATACCTGGCTGGTGTGCTGTTAAAATTATGCAGCCGTTTCAGGTACACTACTAGGAGCCGCTCCATGATGAGGACCCCAAAATGGTCTTATGTTTTACAAGCCCCCTATTCCCAAACTCAGAATCTAAGACCTATAAAAGCTAAACCCAAAACCCTGGCGCGCCCCAAAATCACTTTGAAGAGGCGTAGAACTTTTTTGGATGCTTGGGGAGGGTTGCGGGCCAATCGTAGAAAGATTGGAAAGATTTGGTAATCTTCCTCAATCGCGGGACCCCACTATAGACCCAAAAATGTATAATCCTCATTATAGGGAACCCCACACAGACGTACCCCTAACCTTGGCAAAGCCTCAACTAGTGTGGGGCTGCAAGTGGTTAGCAGAAGAATTGGAAAGTATTCTTCCTGAGGCCCCTTCTATCATGAGTATACTTTCAAAAATGATGGGATTTTTTGGACACCACGGAAGCTCCCATGGGTTGTTCTCAAAGTTAAACAGCACCTAATATTCAGGGGTACCAGGATGGGAGACTAATTATGGGAATTTCCCCTGAGATTTTGAGCAATACCCAGGTTAGTCTCAGGATTTAGGGCTTGCCGTTTAGTTGAGGGCGGGGGCGGTCCAGTTGAGAGCTTCGGCACTTTGAAATTAGCAGCTTCATGCTTCTTGCAGATGCAGGGGTGTCGGGATTGAGTTTCAGATGTGTGTTGGGATTTGGGAGTTGCACGCTGCAGAGTTTAGGGCAGGCAGCGTAGAATTTAAGGGTTTACAGCTTACAGCTTAGGACGTCAAAGCTTGATTCAGCTAGATCCGCGCGCCCCGTTTGAGGTTTAAAGAGTTTAGGGTCTGGGCTTAGGTCCTGCCATCCATCTGAAGTCCCGGCTTGCGGTTCTTCCAATTTTTGGAAGTTGGTTGGTAGGGCCCCACAGCTGTGGCTTTGTACTTGGTATATGGCAAGTAAGTGCGGACTACTGCGCAAAGCCCTAAAAGGAATATAGATCGCACAATAGCTTCTAGAAGCTGGGGATCACATGTCACATAGAGAGTTTTGGCTCATGTTTTCTGAGCCCTAGACACGGACTTGCTGTTTCACCGCCAAGCTGCCCCTAAGCTCCACAAATTAAACGCCCCAAACCTGTTGGGGCCCCTTTTGGGAGTAGCTACAGCTACATATACCTGTACTATACCCCCACTATGCTGGGTGTAACCCCTATGCACGGCAACTCCAGAGTTAGTGTTTAGGCTGCTACGGTGCGGCTCAAGCGTCCTGGTTGTAACTAGATTCTTAGATAAGTTGGAAGGGGAGGAATGGATCCCTACAGTAGCCTCCATGCCATCCCGAGCCCCAGTAATACAACTCCATTATCTTGTCCTTTTCTTCCTTGCTATCCACCGCAAACCCCATACGATAAATACTAGGCCCTAAACCTCAAACCCCAAACCCTAAACCTCAAACAGGTGCTTCCATGAAAGAAGAGACCAGCGTCTCTCCTGCAACTGTTGCAAAACTCACTGGCCGGCCCGCTGCGCGGGAGGCAGCAATCACGACGTCCACTACGATGACAGCCCTCGTACATTTCGCACATTTGGGGTTTTGAGTTTGAGGTTACGGGTTCAGGTTTTTAGTGTGTAGGGTGGAGTGTGAGGATTCGGGCATGGAGTGTTCAGGCCGCCATGAACAGGGGATTACCGCGCAGACTTTCTCGAAGAGATGTCGAGAAGTTGGTCCAGGGATATGTTTTCATGTCCTGTCGAAAAAGACCCGCACAGCCCTAAACCCATGACAATGACCCAAACATGTAAACCTCCAGCCCCAGGACCTTAAATCCCTTCCGCGGCCAGAAGCCGGTGATTTGATCGAAATTTGTAGGCTGGGGCGGGTGGGTTTTCAGAAGTTGCACCATGTTTTCTGGCAGATCTTTGGGAACTCCACTTCTTCAAACTAGTCGGGGCCAGAGAAGATCAGGCCTTGTCTTAATTCTGAATCACTCAAACTGCAAAGGGGTTTGTATAGGCAGAATAGGTGAACTCACAGGATCTTCATCGCAGCATGTGCATCTAAGCATCGTGTCTGCCATGTGGGAAACAGTTTTGGGTTCGGCCATTGGCATGCCCAGGACCCGCTGTAACATCCAAAGTAAGGTGGAACAGCGTTGGCCAAAGAAAGCTGGTGCAGTCAGGCAAAAGAAATTTTAGCTCCCCCACAATGCTTGGCTTCCTTCAGGCAATAGCCCGTTGAGAAGTTGCTGAAGCCTTTGAAGCTTGGTTCATGAAGGAAAACAAAAACCCTACCATCAATCCAAAACCCAAAAGGTGTTCACCACCCACGTCCAGGACCTGAAACGATATCGGCAACCATTGTTGCAGGGTGCCACTCATGATCAAAAGAATTTTAAGGAGAGAAGAAAAAACGAAGCAAACAACTGAACGCCAGAAGCCCCAAGCTGAACCACGGAGCCTCCATCTGCAAGCCGTAAACCTATAGCATTAACGGACCCTAGCTCCTAAACCTTAAGCTCCTCAACCCCAAGCCTCACCCCTAGACCCTAGACCCTAAACACCAGCCAAGAACTCCTTCAGAGAAAATACTGGCAAGCCACTGGGCCACGATGAAAAGCCAGAGGCCAACCATCCTTGCAGGCGTGGGGTTGCTTCGTGGTGCGTGTGTTTTAAGGTGTAGGGTTTAAGGGTTTGCGGTTCAGGGTTCAGGGCTTAGGATTTAGGAGTTTAGGGTTTGGGGTTTAGGGTTCGGGGTTTAGGGTTTAAGGTTTCGGGTTTAGGGTTCGGGGTGTAGGGTTTAGGGTTTGGTCGGGAATCGAAGAATAAATCCCTATAGCAGACGTGAGAAACCCCTGATAACGTGGTAACGTTCATTATCTTTCACATGGTAGCTTGCCTAAATTAGGGGTACCTTTATTGGGGGTCCATTTAAAAAGGATTACAGTATCTAGAGGTCTATCTTGGGATCCCCCTACTTATTTATGGAAAGTACCACATCTATTCTCTGCAAACAATCAGCAAGGTGAAGGGTTTGCAGGTTACGGCCAAAAACGATCACGTAAACGAGAGTTTAGGGCTTAGGGCACTTTGGCCGAAACCACGGTCCTGTCTGAGCACCAGGGTTTCAGCTTTTTCGAGAAGAACAACATCTGACATTCAAGCTTTCAGTTCAGCCCAAAACCCTAAACTCCAAACCCTAAATTCAAGATCCCTCGGGCTCCAGCCCAAATCCCTAAACCCCCACAAAGCTTTGATTGGCCAGCTTCCTCTTGGTTGCTGAACCCCCTAGGATTATGTTCCTCTTTTAACGAACCACGACCAACAAGTTACTATGTTTCTCCACATCTGAGACTAGAGTAACTCCAAATAGTAGTAATAAAAATCATCATCATAACAATAATAGTATTAATAATAAGAAGAAAACAACACAAGTGTAAACCCTAGACTTTCAAAGCCCTGAATTCGGCCCAGGCTCAGCAGAGATGACGGAAGGCATCCTAGCAATAATCATGTTCCGACCATGTGCTTGGGGTTATGGGTTTGGGGCTTAGGGTTATGGTTTGGGGTTTAGGGGTTTAGGGTTGAAGGGTCTAGGGTTTGGGGTTTTGGGTTTAAGGGTTTGGGGTTTGGGGTTTAAAGCTAAGGGGCGAGGCTTCAGGGACGAAGGGTTACCTAAGCATGGGTTACCTTGGGCTGTGGGGGTTAGTGTAGGCGGCTGGTTAGGAGACGGTTCCTCTGCAGGATGTAAGGGTTTTGGGTTTGGGGTAAACTCTAAACCAGGGTTTAGGATGAAAGGGCTATGGTCTGGGGAGTCAGGCTTTGGGTATACGACTTTGACTCCGATGTTCTTGTGTTCAGGGATTAGGGAGCTTGCCTTTCATGATCCAAAGCCCTAAACCCTAAACACCCCTCAACAGAAAAAAAAATGGACCCCAAGCTCTGAATCCTGGACACTGTAAACCCTAAACCTTAAACTCTATCCCAAGTTCAGTGTTTAGGGTGTAGGGTTTCGGGTTTAGAGTTCGGGGTTTAGG
>CAJNIZ010001891.1:234983-263277 GCA_905231905.1 Symbiodinium pilosum | reverse complement strand
CCGGCCTCGTCCTCTTTGGTCAGGATGCCACGCAGGAACCGTTCGACCAGTGACCTTTGCGCCTTCACCTTGGCCATGAACGTCTGGATCTTGTCGTTGCCCTCAGCTTCCAGCTCCAAGTCTGCACGGATGCGCTCCTCATCTTCCCAGTAGTCAGGGCACTGCAGCGCTGCGTTCGCGAAGTGGACATATTGGGATGGAACTTTCTCGACAACATCGTTCAGCAGGAGGTCACTGAGCTTTCGGAAGGGCTGCCGCAGCGCCAGCCACTGCCCGAACCATCGATCATTGAAAAGCGACAAGGTGTCACAGGCCACCAGCTTCTCGCCTTTCATGGGGCACTCATTGGCGAAGGCGTGTAGTTTGCGGAGCCGGGTGCCTGCATCATCTGCTGGCGCCCAGTTACTCGAGGCCTTGTGAAGCTGGACCACCCATTTCGCGATCTGCCCGTCCTTGTTGGTCTTGCGACAGAACTCCAGCAGGGCCATGTCCTCGCGGCGCCAGGCGCATTCCTCATAGGCTTTAACCACCGCTGGCGGCGTCTCCATGCCAGGCCACGGCACGATGAGAGGAACCATCGTACCGCCGTAGCGGCAGGGCGGCATCTGCTGCGCGTAGAGGTAGAGCCACATTTCTGGCTCTGCAGGCTGGTAGTCGAAGAGAACCCTACGGGCCACGGAGAAGGCGGAGGCTTCATCATTCAGCCACTCGCGCGCGAAGCTATATCAGAGAACTTCGGTGTGTAGGTCGCTACATATCTGAGGAGAAGCCCCTGACCGTTGCCGTGGAGGGCATCCTGATGGCATTTCGTCACTTCCAAGGTCTCTGGGAAGAACGCTCGGTGCCCTTGCTCCTTATCCGCCTCTGTGTGCCGCAAACGCACGATATTCTCGTCGGGGTCCCACCTCGACTCGCCATCTTCGACCGGCCAACCGCTGTCACTGCGGCCATGGGGCCGGCCAAGCATGTAGCCTCGCAGGGCCGGCTGGTCTGCAACGTCAGGAACGGTTGCGGCAAGCTTACGCTCGAGCCCGATGTGCTCCACATTCTGAAGATAGTCAAGGCTATGCACATGCACTCGGCCGCTGCCATGGTAATCCTGCGTCGGCAGCTTTCGCGTGCCGTCCTGAAATTCAAGCCGCTGGAAGTAGTTGATGACGGTCTTGACGCGGTCCTCCTCCGGCTGAGTCGAGGCAAGAAGATGATCCTTCCAGCCATCCTGCGCCGACGTCTTGTTGCGCCCGGAGTAGAGGCCGCGATTCAGCTCCGTGAAGACGTGGGCAGTGTGGAGCGTCTCCAAGCCAGCCAGCTGCATCCTGCCCCGGCCGCCCTTCTCCATCTCGTCCAGGACGAAGAGGTGGTAAGGGAAGCTGTGCTCCCATGGGGCCATAGTCTTGAAGAGAGCAGGGAAACCACACTGCCGTTGCATGTCGACGAGTGCCTGGTGCTTGCTCTTCCAGTACAGTGGGGAGAAGGTTTCTCCCTTCAGGACCAGGCGCAACGGCATGCCAGCGCAAGCATTCTTACCGCCGCCAACGCGGGACCACATGGTCAGATCATAAACGAACTGCAATAGCTCGAAGTCCTGGCCATAGCCTATGATGGGGCTGAGGACCTTGCGCATGAAGCTGCGCTTGATGCTGTGGCGGCGGAGCCCTCCTCCGGCCTAAAGCTTCCTGCATTTGCGCATGGCCAGGCCCTCCCGGGAAACCAAGCGATATCCTTAAATGGCCCAGAGCTTCCTGCGTTTGGGCAAGGCGAGGCCATCCCAGAAAACCAGGCGAGATCCTTAAACGGCCTGAGGAATGCCTGAAAGTAGCGAAAAACGCCCCGGCAGCCAGATCTGACTGACACCAACCAGTTCTTACTGACGCCAGCCAGGTTTTACTGACTCCAGCCAGGTATTACTGACGCCAATCAGTTCTTACTGACGCCGAGGCTGGGGCCTTGGAGGGCCTTGAAAAGGCCTGGCTGAAGGGGCCCTCCGTGGAGGGAATGTGGTACCCCAGGCCCGCCAGGCCCCAGGGGGATGCTCCAGCATGGTCCCAGGGACCCGCCAGCAAAAACGCTTGGGTTTAGGGTTTCTATTTTATAACACCTCCGTAGGAGGCCCCCGACAGGGACGTCATTCATGGTGGCAGTCGCCCAGCTTTACCTGGGCTCCTTGACGTTTTCTCCGCTCGCGCAGCTCGGGCAGCTTCGGGCTCCGCGTGGCGGTTGTCGAGCCCTCAGCTAAGACTTTAGGGTTTGGGTTTTAGGGTTTACTGGGATTATGATATGAGCTACAGCCAGTATTTGCCAGTGTTAAGGGTCCCTTGGTAGGGCTAATTCTAGGGTTTAGGCTTTTTGTATGGGACCTTTTCTCCAAGGCTCCTAGGGTTTAGTGAGTAGGGTTTAGGGTTCAGGGTTTAGAGAGGGTTTGGGGTTTGGATAAAGAAGAGGTGTAACTGCAGAAAAGGTCAATGCCCGCCTTCTGTCCACCACCTTCACCTTCGCGCCCTTCGGCGCCTCCACGACGTGGCATGGGGTCTTAGGGTTTAGGGTTTAGGGTGACTCCCTACAGAAAACAGCCCAAAACATTAGAAATCAACAGGAATTATAATTGAAAATGAAATGGAAACTGAGGTTTACATAGCAGTTATCTAGACCTACCAAAACCATCCAAAAACCATAGAACCCTAAACCTTAAACCCTAAAACCCTAAGCCATAGAACCCTACAACAACCCAATAGCTGCCTTCTTCTTGTCCAACTTATGCCCTCCGCCGCCCTTCTTGATGGCCACCGTGGTGACCTTTCGCTGGTCCTGCTTGGCCTCAGAAAAAAACGAGAAGCCTATATATACCTATGCACATATACGTATATATAGCTGTATTTATATATATATATATGAAGAGTTTTGCATCAGGGAGATTGCCCGAATGGTGGATATGTAGAAAATGTATCCATTATTGGGGTCATGTCGCTAGTATAAAATGCCAATAAATAAACCAATATAATCGAGTAGATTCAGTTTTGCTTTCTGCTACCCTAATATAGCCTATGTCCATCCCCACATGTCCCTAAACCCTAAACCCTAAACCCCAAACCCATTCCCTAAACCCTAATCCCTGAACCCTAAACCCTAAAAGCTAATCCCTAAACCCTAAACCCTAATCCCTAAACCCTAATCCCTAATCCCTAAACCCCAAACCCTAAACTCCCAAATCCTTTGAAAGCTCCTTCTTGGGCCGCTGCAAGCTTGTTCACGGCCTTCCGCATCTGCCGCGCCTGTGACCAAAACTGGGTTGCTGTTAAGGAACTTAAATTAAGTTACTATATTGGGGAAACCCATAATGGGGTTTAGGGTTTAGGGTTACTTTTTTGGGGAAACCCTATAAATTACTATATATATATACCCATTATGGTAACTTTATTTAAGTTCCTTAAAAGCAACCCAGAAAAGGCAATTGTCAGGCCCAGCCAAAGGGACTTGAACGAGAACCCCCAAACAGGGAACCCCAAGAATATTGAAGGACTATGATGAGGATATACCTACCAGGGCCCTTATGCTCCTATTCTATTCCTACTCTTTTTTTGGGGGGCTTCCTCCTGTAAGGCTCCCATTTTACTATTCTTTAGGTGCTTCGGGGCAGGGATGGCCTTAGCCGTCTCGCTCATGTCCGTCGTCTCGGACAGAGCCCTTCAGTCAGGCTGAAGTCTCTCCGAGGCCGGTGCGGCGGACAGTTGAGCCATAGTCATAGTCTAACCCTTAATAAGGGAGAATCAAATGGAAAAGAAAATGGAAAATGAAATGGAAACTGCTATATATAGGGTTATGTAGGGGATTATAGGGGGTATAGTCTAAACTCTTAGTATTCCGCATAATAACCCCTATCTTCCTTCTACAATCAATTTTGCTCAGGTTGGCTGAGGCCCCTGCACGGCGGTGGTCCGCAGCCTTAGACCGCAAGATTCTTGCTATAAGCTGCCTTGTTCACATTAAAATATATAGTAGTTTCCATGTTCTTTTCCATCATCCCTATATAACCCCTATATAACCCTTTATAAAACCCTATATAATGTAGTAGTTTCCATTTTCTTTTTCATCATTACCATATAACCCCCTACACAAAAGTCGTTCTGTGTCCCTAAAGCCTAAACCCTTAACCCTAAACCCTGAAATCCAAGAAACTTCTCCAGCTTCTTCGCAAGGCGTCGCTTCTTCCGGGCACGTGCCTTCGCTTGCAGCGAGCAAGCGCAGGCTCCAAGCAACCGTGCAGTAAATTATAGTGTATTACTGGGTTGCTGTTAAGGAACTTAAATTAAGTTACTATATTGTTGAAACCCTATTATTTACTATATATACCCATTATGGTAACTTAATTTAAGTTCCTTAACAGCAACCCAGTAAACCCTAAACCCCACACCTTTAAACCCTAAACCCCAGACCATAAACCATAAACCCTAAACCCTAAACCCCTAAACCATTTAAGTTCCTTAACAGCAACCCAGATTATGGTATGTTATGGTATATTGTAGTATAGTATCATATACTGAAGTATATTATGGTATATTATAGTATATTGTAATGACTCAGTGACTTAGTGGCCTGCCTCCGCAACCTTTCGGATGGGCCTCGCAGCAGATGGCCGATGAAAGTGGCATGGAGAAGTTTCCCTAAATTACTCTTCCCAAAATGGGGGAAATTGATATAGGGCTCCGTATTATAATAGGAACCTAAATATAGGACCCCGTATTGACAGTAATTCAGGACAATCCCCATGGAGAGAACGAATCTTTGAGGCAGCAGCCGCGCGTTGATCTCGCGCAGCTTGGCACGGAACCTGGGCGCTTCTCCAGCTGCCTCCATATATCTGCCAAAATATACGAAAATATACTGCAATATACTATAATATACTGTAGTACACTAGAATATACTATAATGTAGTACAATATACTGTATTATTCTATAACAATAGACTACAAAATATTAGAATGTAACCTAATATACTATAATAAACTATAAACAAAAAGGTCCACGTAGGGCTCCGACTGGGCCATGGCCTCCTTAGAGATGGGAAGCTCCGGCCTTAAAGCAGCACAGATCACGGTGATAACCATAGGGGATGAGGGATTAGGGCTTAGGGATTGGGGTTTAGGGATTATAAGTTTAGGGATTAGGGTTTTAGGCTTTGGGGATTAGGGTTTAGACGCTCCACAGCTGAATGTGGCAGGGGACAGCTGGCAGGAATTGGGCAACTGTTAAGGAACTTAAATTAAGTCACCATAATGGGTATATATAGTAAATAATAGGGTTTCAACAATATAGTAACTTAATTTAAGTTCCTTAACAGCAACCCAGGAATTGGGCAACTGGCTTGTTGTACTTGTCCTCCTCCTCCGTGAACCAGACTGGCAGTGCTTCGTTGGGGTCGAAGGTCCATCCTCAGGGTCCCACAAGTCCCAGCTGTACTTCTTCGAGTCCCCGGAAGAGCCAGTGTCTAAACTCCTAATATTCCTATAATACTCCGCTATATGGTCGTTTGACAAAATAAGGGGAACCCAATATGGACCCCAATATACGATAGTCCTTATTATGGGGACCCCCAAAATGGTACCCCTAATTTTGGGAAACCCTAAACTCCATATAATCCCCTATATAATCCCAGTTTCCATGTCATTTTCCATTTTCTTTTCCATTTGATTCTCCATTATAGTAGGTACCTCTAATTTTGGGAAACCCCCATATATAGATATATGGACTTAACAACCCCTATTGTAGTCCCCCATATAATCCTGTATATAACCCCCAAACCCTAAAGGAGTTTAGACTCCAGCTCATAAGGTCCAGGCGATTAAACGCTGCGTCGAGCAACTCCATCCTAGCGCTTTCCCAAGGTCAATGCATCATCATGAGACCCTAAAGCTAGGGTTTTGGGAGTTAGGGTTTAGGGTTTAGGGTTTAGGGTTGGGACCCCCCACCCAGTAATAGTGACTATAAGGGATAATAGGGATTATATTAGGGTCCTCTTATATTCCTATAATACCACTATTACAGGGTGGGGGGTCCTCCTAAATGAGACCCTAAAGCCTGAACACTAACTGGGTTGCTCTCAAAATTGCACGCCCCTTGGGGTTCTAGATCACCTAATATTTACGGGTACCACAATGGGACCCTAATTTTGGGAACTACCCAAATCCTCTAACCCCTGAACCCTAAACCCTAAAACCTAAACCCTTAACCCTTAAACCCCCAACCCTAAACCCTTAAACCCTCAACCCTCAACACTAAACCCTTAACCCTAAAACCTAAGCCCTTAACCCTAAAACCCTAAACCCTAAACCCTAAATCCTTAAACCCCTTAACCCTTTTGCTCTGCCTGGACTTCTTGGACTCCACAAGCAGGGAGCCCAGCGCCAAGGTCTCGGCCTTCACTTACCGGGTTCCTAGTAGGAAATAAGGGAATATATTGGGGCTATATAGGGATAATGCAAAAGAAAATGGAAGCTACTATAGGTTTAGGGTTTAGGGTATATATAGGGATAATGGAAAAGAAAATGGAAACTATTATCATATACTGGGGTGTATATTGGGTGTATAGTAGGGAATGAAGGAATACAGCGGTATAGGCATTATATAGGGGTTATATTCCCTTATTCCCCGCCTAAGAACCCATATGTTCAGAAAGTGTATTGCTCTGTAAACCCTAAACCCTGAACCGAACCCTAAACCCCTAAACCCTAAACCCTAAGCCCTAAAACCCTAAACCCTAAACCCCTAAACCCTAAACCCCTAAACCCTAAACCCCAAGCCCTCTTCCTCTTCTTCTGCCATTCCTGGGCTCACGACCAGCTCCCGGAGGTCCGAAGGCTTGGAAAAATTGGAGGCCACGATCCTCACTCTGCCGGCTTCGCGACTTTCCCATGATATAGTCCCCCTTAAGTAGATAGAATGTGGCCCTGGGTAGATTACAATAAGATCCCCATACACCCCATATTCTATCTACCTAAGGGGGACTATACTGGGTTGCTGTTAAGGAACTTAAATTCAGTTACTATATTGGGAAAACCCTATTATTTACTATATATACCCATTGTGGTAACTTAATTTAAGTTCCTTAACAGCAACCCAGTATAAGGCCATGCTGGGGCATAGCAGCACAGCCGTGCAGCTGAGGCCAAGGGCGACTTGGGCGGCTCCAAGGGAGCGACCTATGCGAGCTACAAGAGGCTTCCTGCGGAGCTCTGCTAACATCCCTTACTATAGCAGTTTCCATGTTCTTTTCCATTATTCCCTATTATAATATAGCAGTTTCCATGTTCTTGTCCATTGTTTTTATATAACTCATACATAACCCCTATATTCCCTATTATAATACAGTAGTTTCCATTCTCTGTTCCATTATCCCTAAATATACCCCTATATAACCGATATATCATGCAACCCTAAACTCTGAACCCTAAACCCTGAACCCTAAACCCTGAACCAAAAACCCTAAACCCTGAACCCGAAACCCTAAACCCTAAACCATTTAACCCCTATATCATGTATATTATAGATCCAACCTCCAGACTGCCTTTCTCCTCCTCCGCCTGGCAAAGGCAGGACATCTTCCAGGCTGACAGAATAAGGGAATATATTGGGGTTGTTTAAGGATAATGGAAAAGAAAATGGAAACTACTATACGGGTGATTGTCAAAGTTATGGTCCCTTTTTGGGTACCCTAAATATTCGGTGCCGTATTGTACTAGGGATCCAAAAGGGGACCATAATTTTGACAATCCCCCATATTGGGGTTGTATAGGGATAATGGAAAAGAAAATGGAAACTATTATATACAGTAGTATATTAGAGCTCTATGGGGATAGTAGAAAAGAACATGGAAACTACTACATTATAACTGGGTATATATGAGATAAGCCCTATAGTAGTCCTCCTATATAATCCCCTATATAACCCCCTTTAAGGAGTTTAGACCCTAAACCCTAAATCCTAAATCCTAAACCCTAAACCCTAAACCCCAAACCCTAAACCCTGAATCCCCTTTTTACCCCCTTTAAGGAGTTTAGACTACAGCTCCTTTTGGATTTCCAATGCACGGCGGCGTCCTTCGAGGCTTTCGGCTTGATCCCAAGCCTCAGGCTTCAGAGTTCCCCTGGGGATAATCGAAAACCCTGAAGTTTAGGGATTGGATGGGGATTTTATAGGGATATTTCGGGTTTAGGGTTTAGGGTTTAGGGTGTGGTATATTTCCTAACAGATTGGATGAGGATTTTATAGGGATACTTAGGGTTAACCCCTATATAATCCCCTATAATCCCTGTGGTTTCCATTTTATTCTCCATTAATCCCTATATAGCCCCAATATATACCCTATAATACTAGGGTTCAGGGCCGAAACCCTAAGCCCCTTAAACCTTGCTGAATTGTTTGTCCAAGTGGCTTCTCCAGACGCTCGGCATCTTTTCTCCGTTTGATTTTCCTCTTCTCCTTGCGGCAGAAGTGCAGCCAGTAACACAATTCAGGGCTGTTTAAGAGCAGCAGCCACCGCGGTTGTAGGTAGTGTAGGTCCTCTGGTGTAGGAGTGTAGGAGGACGAAGGGAAGAGGCGCGATGAAGGTGGTTGTGGTGGAAGGAAATTATAATCAAATCAACTGCCACATATGGGTAGTTCCCCACATGCGGGTCCCATCTTGGTACCCCTAAATATAAGGTGGCGTAATATAACCTGTAACCAAAAGGGGCCCATAATGTTAAGAACAACCCATATCGATGGTGTCACATTCCTTTCCCTTGAGATGAAAATGGTGCTGCTCCACACTGGAAGGGTTGCTGGTAAGAAGCTGTACTGAAGCCACAAACATACGGAAACCATAGTGTTTTGCTACATATCCATATTTTTGCACTTTCTAGCTCACCGCTATACCCCTTTAAGTATGACAACTTCATCTACATTCCTGAACAGGCAACTAAACCCTAAACCCCTTAACCCTTAAACTAAACCCTTTACCCCTAAACCTCTTCCCAAAACCCTAAACCCCTAAAGCCCTAAACCCGTAAGCCCCAAAACCCTAAACCCCAAAACCCTAAACCCCTAAACCCTAAACCCCTAACCCAAATCCTAACTAGTAGCTTCCATGTTCTTTTCCATTATCCCCATGTAACCCCAATATTACCTTAAATCCTAAACCCTAAACCCTAAACCCCAAACCCAAATCCTGCAGATCTCTCGCTCCTTCTTCTTTTCCATTATCCCAAAATAACCCCAATATGGTAGTTTCTCAAAATCAGGGGACCCCAATACAGACCCCAAAATACTATAATCCTTATTGTGGGGACCCCCAAAAAGGTACCCCAAATCCTGACAAACCCCTAAACCCTGAACCCTAAATCCTCCCTAAACCCTAAACCCTAAACCCTAATACCCTAAGCCCTAATAGCCCTATATTACCCTAAATCCTGTAGAACTCTCGCTCCTTGTCAGTGAGCGGCAGCTTCGGGAGTTGGGCCTCAGCTCTGCGGGCGCCACCTTTTAGGTCCCTCTTGAGGGGTTATTAGGGTTTAGGGGATTTGGCTTTAGGGTTATAGGGTTATAGGGTTTAGGGTTTTAGGGTTTTAGGGCTTTAGGGTTTTAGGGTTTAGGGTTTAGGGTGGTTATAGGGGTATATTGAAATAAGGGAAAGGAAAATGGAAACTACTGCAGTGTTTAGAATGTAGGAATGGAAAGGGATCGTTTGGGAGGCTTGTGTAGTTTAGGGTTTTTTTTGCTTCGCTTTGGTAGTTTAGAGTTTAGTGCTTAGGGTTTAGGCTGCTAGGGGGATCCATTCCTCCCTTCCCGGATTCACAACCATCAAGTACTGCGGCAAGGGGCTCCGTGATTCTGACTCCCGTTCTGCGTTCGCCGTATTTTACATCACTGCATTGCTGGTTGTGATCGTTGCCATCCAATTTTATGCCTTCGATATTTAATCCGCAACACTAATGGAATCTTGGTAACCGCCAGCCCCTCCCAATTAGGACCCTATGATCGTCGAATGATAAGTACAGGATCCATATTTTGGGAGTTGGAGTTACCAAACTCCTATCACTACCAAGCCAAACCCTAAACCCTACACCCTAAACCTTGACTCTCTTGCTGGGATGCCGGCATCGCTGAGCTCCCGCATCTGCATGTCAGGGGCAGTAGTCCCCTCCATCTAAAGATTACAACCCACCACTCCCCTGATATCAAATTTTGCAGATATTGTTAAGCATACCGCAATGGGAATGCCTAATGCTAGGAAATATACCACAGTGGGAATATCCAATATTCCTAAACCCTAAACCCTAAAACCCTAAACCCTAAACCACAGTAGGAATACCGAATATTGGGAGAGCTTCGGATCTTGAGGGGAGGGGATCAGGTGGCCAGGGGTCCACTGGATGATATCGCCCAAGCGAGTCGCACACAAGCTATATGAGCTATAGTCTAAACTCCTTAACGGGGGTTATATGGGGGATTATATATGGGATTACTATAGGGGTTATTAAGGGGGATACTAGGAGTTTAGACTATGGCTCATATAACCCTAGCTTCCATTTCACGTTCCTTTTGATTTTCCAGTGTGGGCCTAGTATTTTTGTTTAATATAAACCCGAAACCCCTAAATCCTAAACCCTAAACCCTATAAACCCTAAACCCCTAAACCCTAAACCCCTGAACCCTAAAACCCTAAACCATATAAGCTCTAAACCCTAAACCCTATAAACCCTAAACCCCTGAAACCCTGAAACCCCAAAACCCAAATCCTAAGTAGTAGCTTCCATTTTCTTTTCCATTATCCCCATATAACCCCAATATTACCCTAAATCCTAAACCCTAAACCCCAAACCCAAATGGCATAGGCCAGCCTGTCCTCCCTCGGAGTCCGAGTCGCCCTGATCATCGCTGACAGGAAACTCGTAGCGCTTTGGAGTCTTACACGGGTTTAGGGTGTAGGGTTTGGGGTGTAGGGTTTAGGGTTTAGGGTTTGGGGTGTAGGGGTTGGGGTGTAGGGTTTGGGGTTTAGGGTGTAGGGTTGCAGGTGTAGGGTGTGGGGTTTAGGGTGTAGGGTTTAGGGCTTGGGGTTTGTAGGGTTTAAGGTGTAGCGTTTGGGGTTTAAGGTGTAGAGTTTGGGGTTTAGGGTGTAGGGCTTAGGGTGTAGGGTTTAGGGTTTGGGGTTTAGGGTTTGTGGATTTAGGGGTTGAGGGTTTAGGGTTTAGGGGGTTTAGGGTTTGGGGTTTAGGGTGTAGAGTTTGGGGTTTGGGGTTTAGGGTGTAGGGTTTGGGGTTTAGCGTGTAGGGTTTAAGGTTTAGGCAGGGGTGTACAGGGACCTACAAGGGTTTGCAGGATTTAGAGAGGTTCAGCGTTTTGAGGCAGACATTGAGTTCAGAATTTGTTGGGAGCATCTGTCATATGGGAAACAAAGAGATCTTGGGATCTGTCATGTTTGGGGGGAGGGATAAATTGACATCACATCCTGGAACATGTTACGATTCTCTGGGCCATGCTCCAAAGTCAGGGGCCCTCTCGGGTCATCGGATCATGTTAAGGAATACTGTGGTGGCTATACAAGTTATACACCACACTGAGGATGATAGTGACTATGCAGGTTCTAAATACTTACTTAGGGGTTAGCAGGGAATAAGTGAATACATTATATAGGGACTATATGGGGATTATGTTACCTCCTTCCCTACTAACCCCAATAAGATAAGGAAAATCAAGGTTGCTGGAATTATGAAGAGAACTGGGCGCAGACATCACACGCCTCGGAGTCCGCTTCCCGCACAGCACCTGCAGAGACACGCATGGCTGCGCGACGCACTGAGGTTCCTAGGGTTTAGGGTTTAGGGTCTAGGGTTTAGGGTGCGCGATGCATTGAGGTACGGTCGTTGCTATCAATTTGCCCCTTTATCCGTCACTATTACTTTTCAATGAAAAGTTACAGTAGCGTAGCAAAGGACTATGAAAAGTTTTCGTAGTCCTTTGCTACGCTACTGTTGCTGGATGTCATTAGCTGAATCATTAGCTTTATTCATGGAATTCATGTCCTTGTTGTTATGATCGTTACTGCCTCACTGCTGCAGTGACGAGGACCACCGAATCCTCCATACTGTCAGTACGACAGTTACTGCTCCACATGATCTTCTAGGCAAACCGTTCTAAATCTCCCGATCCTTCCTCTTCTTCATACTTCAGGGTTCATGAACAGGGGTTGGAAAGGTTATAACCCTAAACCCTTAAACCCCCAACCCCTAAACCCTAAACCCCTAAACCCTAAACCCCTAAACCCTTAAGCCCTAAACCCCTAAACCCTTAAACCCTGAACCGCATTTTATAAAAATCAATGAATACCCGGCGGGGCCTCGCGTCTGGGAGCTTGTGCTGAGGCCAGAGAAGATGTCCTGGCCTCGGCAGTCTAGGGCTGAGGGTTTAGGGTTCAGGGGCTTAGGGGTTTAGGGGTTTAGGGTTTAGGGTTTAGGGGTCTGAGGGTTTTGGGGTTTGAGTGTTTAGGGGTTTAGGGGTTTGGGGTTTAGGCGTCTGAATCATGTCCAGGCTGTCAGGACTCATCTTGTTCCGGAGATGTATGGGGGTTTCCCAAAATCAGGAGTACCCTTTAGGGCTCCTCAGATTAAGGAGTCGAATATTTGGGCGTCTACAGTTAATTCCCCGAATTTGGGGAAAAGTACCATTTTACGGAATTGAAGGGAAATCCAAGCACAGCATTGCCAGGATCAGTACCTCTCTCAACCCCCGACATCTCTGCTTCTACAAAAATTAATCACTCGCGCTCAGGATAGTAATGCCTGCCAAGCGGTGGTCTTGTAAACCCTAAATCCTAAACCCTAATTCCTAAACCCTAAAGCCTAAACCCTAAACCTCTAAATTCTAGAACCCCTGAAATTGGGCTGTGTAGTTGCATAGAAACCTTGCCATGAACTGTAGTAAACTGATGGGCATCCGAATGCTGAGCAGCACCCAGAATGTCTTCCAGGCATTACAAGGAACAGAACAATGACGTAATGTTCTTCCAGTACCCCTAATTTTGAGAAACCCTAATCCCTATAATCCCGTACATAAACCCAGTGTCCATTTCATTTTCCATGTTCTTTTCCATTTGATTCTCCATTATAGTCAGAACATAGTGATAGGGATGATAACGAGGGCAATTCTATATTAGGGTCATATTGGGTTACTACTAAGGTTATATGGGGGTATCTGGGGGCTATATGGGGATAATGGAAAATCAAATGGAAACTACTATTTAGGGTTTACAGAATATGCTGAGTAATTTCCAGCATTGCGGCACCAAACCCAACCCTGCAGCCCATGAAGATCTATCTAACTGTGCTCTGTCCTTAAGGGCCCCCTAAAACATCTGCAAGGATGTCATGAAGGTCTCCGTATGCTTCCTTCCCCTAAACCCTAAACCCTAAACCCTAAACCCCCTTGATACAAGGCTGGGAGCTTTAGGCCTTACAAATGGAGCCTTAAAGCCTAAGCCAAGGTCAGTGGGCTGACTGTTTGTTCATAGGGAATAAGGGGAGAATATATATATATATACATATATATATATATGGGGAATATATAGGGAGTAGATGGGGATTAGATAGGGATTATGTTGGGATTCTACTTCCATATTTCCCTACTAACAACCAGTTAGCAGGCCTAAGAACCCTAAACCCTAAACCCTAAACCCTTTGGTCAACCCTATGCCGACAGTCTCTCCCAGACCACGGCTGAACCATCGGAATGCCCGATGTTCGCCCCGAACAGCCTCCTCGTCCATGGGAACCTCAAGGCGAATGGAAAAGAAAATGGAAACTACTATAGACTATAGTATGTTGGGGTTATATAGGGATAATGGAAAAGAAAATGGAAACTACTATAGTATAATAGGGTATATATGGCACAGGGAAAGTGTTAGTTTTGTTTTGTCGGACCTCTTCTCCACGAAGTTTTGGGGTTAGGGTTTAGCATTTAGGGTTTAGGGCTTAGGGAAAACTCTAGAAGCTTGCTGGTTGTTAGTAGGGAGTATGGGAATCCCTACTATCCACCAGTAAGGTAGGTGCGCCTGGGGTAGACTTGAGATCACTTTGGGGGTAGACTGGGCTCTTCTTGGGGCTGAAGCTGTAAGCCACCCCTCTTCAACACTTGACACGGACTCAATAACAGCAACTGCGAGTAAGCACGAAAGAAAATTGAGTGGTTGTCAAGATTATGGTGCCTTTTTGGGTACCCTAAATATTAGGTGCCGTGTTATAAGAGGGATCCAAAAAGGGACCATAATTTTGACAACCACCCAAATCAGGGTTCCCGGCCAGTGCCGTCTCATCCGCCTTGTCCTGCAGCGCTGGAAGCCGCTCCGCCAGTTCCTCGTCCTCATCCTGGTCCCGAGAAGAAGGATTGTATTATCAGGGGTTTTACAGGACTATATAAGGTTTAGGGTCTAGGGTTTCCCAAAATTCTGGGTATCCAGGACTATATAAGGTTTAGGGTTTAGGATTCAGGGTTTCTCAAAATCATGGTTACCTTTCTGATTATTGCAGGCGGCCTGTTGTTGGTTTTTCAATGGTCGGCTAGAAAAAGACTTGGAGAATTCCAGCAGGATGCTTTCAGGCTCATCCACACGGTTTAGGGTTTCGGGTTTAGGGACCTGTTGCAGAACATAATGTTCAGGGTTTAGGGGCCCCATGTTATTGGATTATCTAGGGTTATATGGGGATGATATTGGGGTCATATTGCGATAATGGAAAATAAAATGGAAAGTATTGTGATATACTCGGTATATTCTAGGAATAATGATAGTAATGATAATGAAGGAACAGGTATATTGGGATAATGAAAAATAAAATGGAAACGACTATTTAGATGCGTCTTGGAAACCTGTATTCAGTACTCCTAGCAAAGTCGCCTACAGCCGCCCAAAGTTATCTGGGTTGCTGTTGAGGAACTTGAATTAAGTTGCCATAATGGGTATATATAGTAAATAATAGGGTTTCCCCAACATAGTAACTTAACTTTAGTTCCTTGACAGCAACCCAGTCATGCACCTCGTCCCCCCTGGCCGTCCTCCACCTGCCGCTTCCGCTTCCGCGAGGATACCGAACCTGGATGACACCGGGGAGCCATGGTAGAGTGGAGGCTACATTGAAATTGACAGGGCCTTGGAACTACAGAGATGTTCATGGGGGATAGCCTGGTCAGGAATGGGATTCTAGTATAGCACATTCACATAAAAACTTCATCGCATAAATCTCTCAACAGTAACAAGGGGACTCTAAGATTGTGAGAGGGGAGTCGGGGGACTCTCAAAATTGGCGGCGTCCTTATCTGCCTGGGTATTGCCTAGCCAGCTTCTTCCACCGCAATCCATGCCCTCCTCTCAAGAATATGTGTAGACGCACTCTTCAGCCAGCCACCGGGTCACCAAAATCTGTGCTGTCCAAGCTCAAGGTCCCTTACTCTAAGACTACTCTCCAAGCAACAGGCTCCATACCCAAAGCACCCTAAACCCTAAACCCTAAACCCTAGCCATGCCTCCCTCCACTTCTGCTTCTTCAGCTAGCTTCTCATCTGGTCCATCAGGGCCTGTCAGATCAGGGTCATGGGTTTAGGGTTTAGGGTTTAGGGTTTGGGGTTTGGGGCCCCTGCCCTACCAATCACTTCAGAATGCCTTAACCTCCCCCCAACTGACATGGCACCTGAAAAGGCTCCCTACACAGACTGCTTTGCTACTACCCTTTTGGTCTGGGGGAGGTAATAATTTTGATAATGATAATAATAAGCGAACTAACTATACTAGTAATAATAATACTAATAATAATCATGGGAATAATGATAACCCTAAACCCAAACCCTAAAACCTGAACCCTAAACCCTTTTTGTCTTCGGGTAGTTCAGGTTTGAAGGAAAGAACTCGCCTTCTGCCAAAGCAGCCAGAGCTTCTGCATCCAGGCCTCAGCAGTAAGGCGCATCTTCCAGATATGGTTTGGAATTTAGGGTTTAGGGGTTAGGGGTTTAGGGGTTTAGGGGATTAGGGGTTTAGGGGTTGAGGGTTTAGGGG
This sequence comes from Symbiodinium pilosum, assembly GCA_905231905.1. Lineage (NCBI taxonomy): Eukaryota > Dinophyceae > Suessiales > Symbiodiniaceae > Symbiodinium > Symbiodinium pilosum. The sequence continues at coordinate 247,208 of CAJNIZ010001891.1, read as the reverse complement.
TTAAGGAGTTAGTCCCTAAACGCTAAACCCTAAACCCCAAACCCTAAACCGCGTAGGGGTTTAGGGTTTAGGGGTTTAGGCTATAGGGTGAACAACGTCCCTTCTGCACTATCTCCTACATAATCCTTGGACCCTCCTGGTAAACCCCAAGCCCCAAAACCCTCGGTTTAGGGTTTAGGGTTTAGAGTTTAGGGTTTAGGATTAGACAGAGATTACGCAGTCCCCCTTGAGGATTGTCAATCCAGTTCTATTGAAGAACTCCCTGTATAAAGTCCCTCGCCAATCCATCGCTCTATGTATAAGCCACATGTAAACCCCAGCTTCTAATTCATTTTCATGTTCTTTTCCACTACTGGGGTAAGATCCCTATCTCCCCTATGTAACCCCTAAACTCTAAATCCTAAACCCTGAACCCTCAAACATGAACCCCAACCCCTACATACTCCCTGATAGTCTAGGCAATATCCCTATATCCCCTCTATACCTTAGGTGGCTGCCTCACCCTGCAATCGTGACGAGAAGGGACTAATAGTGATCATATTACGGTCCTTGTATATTCTTATTATACCACTATTACAGAGTAGGGGGTCTTCCTAAGCCCTAAACCCCAAACCTTCACCCCTAAACCCTAAACCCTGAACCCTATAAACCCCTATATAACCCTATAAACGCTTCTGCCACCCTACGTAACCCTATATGAACTATAGTCCAAACTCCTAGTATCCCCCTTAATAACCCCTATAGTAGTCCCCTACATAATCCCCCGTATAACCCCCCTTTAAGGAGTTTAGACTAAAGCTCATATGAAGAACAATTCCTGGAGGCTTGCTGCCTGCCGACGCCTTTCTTGGATTCCAGGATCCGAACCTCACGAAAGGGCCTTCAAACAAAGGTGTCCTCCAAGTAGTCAAGCTGGAATCATGTTGACAAACTCCTACATGGGACCCTGAAAGGCCAGAAGCCTAGTAGACACTGCTTTGAGTGACCCGCAATCAAATCGAAAGGACATGGTGTTTTCTTCGAGGTGTTCGTAGTACATATGTATACACACAGGTGCCATAATTGAATACCATCGAACGGACCCAATGAAGTATGCGGCCTGCTCGCCTACATTGAACACGGCAAGTTGCCTTGAGTATCTTCTTGGCCATGTCCTGAGCAATTTCTGGGCTCCCTTGAGTTGCTCCATGCGGAGAACTTGGTAGGCAAACGGGGACGACTAAGGGTACAAGTCATAAGTGAAGCTTGTGGAAGCTGCGGGGCCTGCGTCTACAGCGGGGAGGCCGGACAAGGGGTGGTTGCCAGAAGCCGTTCCTGAATTCTGATGTAAAACAGCACAAGCACAAAGCTGACCACGCATGTTTTCTCCGTGCCCACAGAGCTTGCACTGCAGGAAGGAGGCTACATTCACTGTCATTCAGTGGGAGAGAGGCAACAGCTTCGCAGACCTGAATCGCTTCTGAGCAGCAGGAATGTCTGATTAAGCAGAAGCTAGCTGGTGGCATGGCCCGTGGCTCAAAGCATCCCACAAGCATCCGGAGTCCCTGTGTGAGACTCGCAGAACCCGAAATGATGTCAGAAGTCTGAAGCGTACTGTAAGGTCTCAACGTATCCCTGAATCCATCACCATTTCCTCAAGATGCACACTCAAGGCATCCCCACGACTGAAAACCCGAGAGGCTAAACCCCCAAACCTACCACACACTCAGCTGCTGGCCTTGCAAGGATGCCTTGGATGACAAAGGCCAGCTGCAGGATCCTTGTTCATAGGGCGATGATGGAGGGAAGGGTGATGGGGAAATTGCGTAGGTGGTACCTCCACTAGGCCTCCCAACATCCGGAAGACTTGGCTTCAAATCCTCAAGCGGCTGTAGAGGATGTCGTGCGACGTATCTCAGAGGCTGCACGGGGGATGACAAGCTCCGTGTGAGTCATGGAGAACAACTCTGAACCCTACAAAGCCTTTCAAATACGCACAGATCAGGCTAGAGACCGCACCCTTCCCTGCACCACTCACTCCTCACGGTTCGGTTGCATCCGTGCAACAACCAGAAAATGTCTCCTGCTCTGAGAAGTAAACTCAGTCTGAAATTTTCATTTTCATTCTGACATAGCTGAGCTGCAAGCCGTCAGACAGCGAATGTTGTTACAATGCAAATTTGCCGGAACAAGACAGGTATGAGGACAATGAGCGGTCAACACTGACACACCCACAATTAAGGCATTACATACCCGACCACAAGAAACACAATAATCTTCACGTCACTTTGTTCAGCTTTTGCAAGTAAGGGCCCCGCATGTACCCAACAACAATTATGTGGGAACCCCTTTGGCCGCTTAGTAAATACAATGCCAACATGACCCATGGATGTTATGCATGGTCTGCTGAAATGGAGCAACCAATATATACTCTCACCAATAATCCGAAGGAACCCTCCTACACTCACCAACAACCTAACAAAGTCCCGACCTTACACGGGCCCTTGGGCAACTGGGTTGGCACCAGGAGTCGGTTTCCTCGGCACTTTGGTAGAGGGGCGGCGCAGCGGGGACCCTGACAGACAACAGTTATAGCTGGGGTTTAGGGGTTTAGGGTTTGGGTCCGTCTGGGCATGCAGACCTTGGACCTTGGGAGTCGCGGCTGAGGTGAGAGTTCCTCAAAGGAAGGCCAATATGCAAATCCTTGTGGTTTAAGAAAATGATTCAGGTACCAATTACGTACATGTCTTGCGATGTGCGAGCAGCTCCAGGATGTGTTGAGGACCCCACCGTCCCGCCTCAACTGCTACTCAGGCTGGAAGCACTTGCGGATGTGGGTCAGGGCTTTAGACTTTTAAGACCTCCCATCCACGACGTTCGAAACGTTACACCCCTATGCTAGGGCCTTGGCCTAGCCCGTCATCAGCAGTAGTAGTAGTAGTAGCAGCAGCAGCAGTAGCAGCAGTAACACTAAGAGCAGGAGCCACAGCAAATTTCTTAGTAGCAACTCTGAGAGACAACGTAAACACGATAGTACTGGGACTAAGAAAAGAACTCGTAATCGACCTTAGAGACCATAAACACCAACGTAAACATAACAGCGATTGGAGTAGTTATGTAATAGTATCAGAAGTTCGCGGGTTGTACCCCGACGGTCAGACCCATAAAAGGTTTCCCCAAGATCGCACATTTATGTATGGGCCAATGTAGTCCCCTAAGGTCGCGTAAGAGGATCCCAAAACCCAGGGGGTACAAGCCGGAAACCCTGGATAGTAATCGTAATAGACCCTAATTATATAGTCACCCCTAAGTAGATAGAATATGGCTTCGGGTATATTATAATAAGATCCCCCTATACACCATATTCTATCTACTCAAGGGGGACTATACCCTAAACCCTACACCCTAAATAGTAGTTTCCATTTTCTTTTCCATTATCCCCATATAACCCCAATAAATACTCTATAGTTCCTATATCACCCCTGTAGAATCCCTATAATCCCTAAACCCTAAACCCTATAATCCCTAGGCACCTCACCGTCAGCTCCCCTGTGGGAAGCACTGCCAGGCCCACAGGCGCCTGGCCGTTCCTTGACGCTTTGTCGTGGAGTTTGATGAAGCCATCTACAGGTGAGTAGTGTTTTCTTGGTGGTTGAACCTAGTAAGATAATATTCCTTACATAAAATACTATACCCCCAAAAGAGGATAGAATCTTACTCTATAATGGGTACCATAGTATCCCCAAATAAAATACTACTCAGGTAATGTAAGGGGTTATGTAGGGTCATACAGGGAATATAGGGTTTGGGTTAGACTAGTGGATGCATAGCGAATAGGGCTAATGTTTGGGGATAATGGGAAAACTGGGTCTATATACATGGAGTTATAAGGATAATTCCCCGAACATTACCTATCCTGCGGTCCTAGATTGCTTGTACAACTATGGTATAGGCTGCCTGAAATAGGCATCAAAATGATCTCGGCAAAAAATAGGCCACTTCAGTAGGTAGTTATCAGCTGAGTAATCTCCGTCATGATCCTCCCCAAGACCTGTATAAGTGGTGTAGAATGCCAATGGGAGGATGCCCATCTCGCAACTAGCCACCTGTATTTTGCTACTAGTTCAGGACCCAGTAGGGATCCCCTTCGAAGAGTTTACGTGAACGTAGTATTAGATATGGACTAAGTGAGGAAACCATGAAGTGGCTGTCCCCTCATGTCCTGGAGGTTGTACTGTACAAGGTTACAACGAATTCACAGTGTGCAGCTTGAATGGAGGGCTTCTTTGAGGAGGCCTTGCAGCAGCGTAGCTGTTATTTGAATCCAAAAACGCGGAGTAGGGTGATCTTTGATTAGGCTGCCGCAGTTTCAGCAACGGCGGTCTCTGAACAGCTGCGACCCCTTCTCGCATGTACATGTTTAACGGCTACATTTGGGCGATTTAGCTCGCGACGTAGACCCAGTTCCCATGCTGCTGATGGGTCATACACGGACAGTCCATATCCAAGACACCAGAATACAACTCGTCCCCACCGTGACAATCAAAAAAGAATAGCAAGCAACAAGCAATATACTCACGATTGATCCATGTAATGCAGTACAGGGGGGCCTTGAAGCAATGTCGCTGCCCTTGGGAGCGACCTCCTGGCATGTTGAGGGCCGGGTGAGGGCTGATTGGAGCACAGCTTGCGCAGTCAAACAAGACCAGTTGCGCTCAGTCAATGATGATCATCACGGTGAACACCAGTGGCATGGGAGAAGTCTAGAGGCCTTTCTTCAGTCTGAATACTGCAGCATGTTGCTTCAAAAGGATGTCTCAAAGCCTGCTAAACTGGAGAGTTTGCTTGTCAGCTGAAGCAGATACCAGATCCAAGGCTGCCATATGGCGGCCTTCTGAACCTTCAAAACATGATCCCCAACAGGTTCTGCCCAGCAGACATGATCCCTCAAACCCACGAAATGCGAAGGCATCCATCCTGAATCTACCCATAGGGATCCAATGACTGCAGCCGTAGGGAAAATTCACAGACTTGAGGGCCCTATGTGGGCATTATTTCTACTACGTCCTTAAGCCTGGGGCCCACAAGACGTTCGAAGACCTCTACACGCAGGATTTTGGTTGAATCGTATAGTTTATGCTGCGGGACAGCACTGCATATAGTCCGCTTCCCCTCATTGCGAGCTAGTTGAGTCTCAAGCGCCCCAAAGACAAATGCTAGGAGAACTGCCGATCGCAGCCCCTCACGCAAAATAATCGCTTCGAACGCGCCTCCATGGGGACACATCGCCAAACCACTTGTTCTTAGCTGCACGGAGTTTGGGATGAGTTGAAGACTTGAGCTTCAAATTTATTGGGACGTGTCGTGTGCCGTCATTCGGAGCACAGCTGCCTTGTCGCGACAAGGCTAGCTCTCGAAACGTGATGGTGGCGCATACACAGCTCATGGGCTTTCCGACCTGCTGGGCTTTTGAGAAACAGCCAGCCTCTCAAGATCTTGTGGAGTAGCGGAGGCTGTGGAGTTGTGATCTTCAGCGGCGAGGCTAGCGGAGCAAATTTGCGTACCGGTTAGTTTCAAAACATGTTGTAACTACGGGGGTCTATGGACTGGGTGTCCGTCTCTCTGAACAAGAAGTTTCTTGCAAGCAGCTAAGTGGGTCAAATAGTCGTAGTGGCGACGCGATTATAATACACTCGCCAAAAACCTTTACCACAACTACCCTGCTACACTTAATCCCAAATACCAAGTATTGGGCGCTTTGACCCCATAATCAGGGGCTTGAGGCTGCAGCTTGAGTTTTGCAGCCACAGTTTATGCGGTCGAGTGCTCAAGCTATCAGTCAAAGCATTGCTGATTTGGTGCCTCTTGATCTAAGCTCACAAGAACTTGTGTGGGCACCTCTTAGGCAACGCAACGCAACTTCCACCGATCCTACAAGGCAACTGCTTCGTTCTCGGGATTTGCTTAGTTGCAGCAGTCTAGAGTCAATTGACTGGGCCCTTTCCTTTTGACAACGGCAAGAAGACATAAATTCACACACACAGCAAAAACAAAGTCGGCCATGCTGACAACATTTTAAGCATAACGCCTTCTGAACCTGCGTCCGAAGCCTCGCAAGACGATTTTTCTCGTTGTTTTGTCAGACCACTGGATCCGAGCCACGCGGCAAATGAGCCCCCGAGGATGCTACAGAATCTTAATCTAGCCATGTAGTTGGAGGCTGAAGGAACCAAGTTGTGACCGAACTGACCTCAAACTCCCCCAGATCCTTGTCAGTCATGATACTGGCGGCATCGATACCCTGCCGCTTCATTAGCCTCTCGGGGATTGGCTCCTGGTGCGTTCCGATGAACTTATTAGCATCTGGATTTGTTTTGGAATTGTGGGTCTTCACCTCAATGCAGTCAATTTAGGGCATGTGGTAAGAATAGCAGTATATGCAGCATTCCGGATAGTACAGGGCCACTTACTGCTGTTGCGCGCTACTGCCGTTGAACCCATCTCTTAGCCTGGCAGCACCTGTAACCCAGGAAATCCATGATGTGGGTGAATAAGCTTTGGGGCTCTTGGCTTTTGGGCTTCCCTGGCGTCAAGCTAGATAGTCAGGCTGCAGCCGCCACGTGCAAAGCTTAAAAGCGATTTGACGTAGTCCATGTCAGACAGCTGTAACATCTAGCTTTGCCATGACTGAAGCTGAACTGTAGCGATATCGTATGAAGTATACAGAAGATGTCAAAGCCCGGTTTTTTCAGAGCTACAAGCAAAGCATCTCAGCTACCGCAGGTACCGGACGAAAACGACAAGCCTGACAAGGCCTATGAGGACCTAATACGAGCCCTCAACGAAAGTTCTAGTACATTCCTTAGTGTTCACTTCCACTGCGCTGTCTGAGATGTCGCGGCTTGAGGATATTGGCCATCTGAACCAGTGTAAGCATCTTGCATGGGATGATGCATGCAAAGTCGTCAGGAGCTTCTTGGAGCATGCAAATAAATGTCAGCTATAGTCACTATAGTCCAGTGCTGAAGAAAACCCCAAAGTGCAGAATCCCTTTCAAGCCACTCGAGCCCCAATCCCCTGCACAAGTCCGAAACTTACACCGGCTAAACCCTTTCACCACTAGAAGCCACGCCTCTACTGCCCTCACCAACTTAATTTCGCAATCCAAAGCTGCTCCTTCCTAAAATCTCAAAGCACGTAACCTTAAACCCTGAACTCTAAACCCAAGGCTCCTTGAGGAGTCCCTCAGAATCACGATACTTCAGGTCAGCCGGCTCGAAGTTAGGAGGAATCTTGGCGGTGTTCCTTGCTGAGGTGCTTTAGGGTTGTGGGACCGCCTGATGCTGGCCCTTGATCCTGACCATAATATACCTCCTGTAGCTGCCCTCATGGGCAATGTCGAGCTGACTGAGGGTGTAGGGGAATACCATAAGCATTCAGGAATTTAGAGAAGAAGGACAGAGAGTCAATGGGAAATGACGTGGCAAGATGTGGAGACTGTGATGAAACATCGCGCTCATGTGGGGATGGGTATAGGGCTTGTATTGACGGGCCCACACAATCAGGATCGGCTTGTGGGGTATAGGACGAAGCAAGTACATGGGGGTTACAATCGGATCACCAAGCGCCCTTAACTAAAAACAAGACATTGCCCAGATGCATAGCCAATTTGGAAAGTTGCGGATCACGATGCATGCGGGGGGGTGGGGGGGGGTAGGCCCTGCAGCGCATTTGCCTGAAGCGAAACGGGAGGCTCCATCCCGTAAAGCCGTGGGAATTTAGATCCCTGGTTTGGACTCTTCTGCAATGCCAACAGAACCATACGATCCCCACTTGATCCCTAGCCAGAGGGCACATTCATCCATAGGTGAACAAGTATACGCGTACGTAAGTGTGGCAACCTGAAGGCTGACATACTCCCGGTATGTCATAGGGTCTTTTCATTCCGCAAACCTCATGGGGCGTTGGTTCTAATCAAGGGAGATTTTGGGTATTACGCCCACATATCGAAACAAGAAGCCCTACGCCCTACGTCTGCCTTGAATATACATGCCCCTATGGCACGCGTAACCGTGACAGCTGCGCCCGCAAGAGCAGAACCAAGGGGCGAGAGGATGTCTTCCACTGAGCCAGCATCCGGGAAAAGACCTTTGAAGCACAAAAAGTAGATAGTCTTCCTTAAGTACAATATGGAAGTGCCCAATGTCACAATAAGACCCCCCCTATACCCCATATTCGTCCTATGAGTAGGACTATACCCTAGCTCCTGAGTCCCTTGAACCAAATAAGCTTATCCTGGATATAAACAGACAGTCCGTAGGGATCTCGGAACCACGCTAACAAATCATAAGCCAATCTTTCAGGGAAATAATGAGTCTAAAAATAATTAGTCTAAAAGTTTAAACACTCTGAACACGCGGGGCCTACTATGCATGTGTGCAAGTGTGAAACGCTACAGCAACTGCCCCGAAAAAGTTCTGACAAAGGGCTTGAAAAGACATCACGAGATACTGCAGTGAAAAGAGCGCTAAGATGAGCCAAGGCAAAAAGCATTGCCTACAAACGACCCATTGTTCATAAGTAGTTCAAAGTACCAAAATCCGTGCCAGGTGCCGCCGTAGCTGCAGTTCTTCCTCCACCCACCCCAAGGCGAAAATCTCATGAACCTCCAACTGTGGATCCCAATAAAGGCCCTAATCTGAAGAATGGCCCGGTACTTTTGCCCCCTTCCCAGCTTAAGTGTTGCCATCCTTCTTGCAAAGGGATCTGCATCAAGCTATGCGCTGCAGAAATCTGAAACCACCATGTGAGCCTTCATTTAAGCTCGCTGCGCGTAGCTCTTCCTGCCCTGTAAAGCCACAATAATTACCTGGACCCCCAAAGTATGTAGAATAATGGCTTTTGGGCGATATTTAAGGCATTTGGGCCATTATTTTACCTACTTTGGGGGTTTAGGTACAGGCGCCGAGAAGGTCACACTCTCATGCTAGGACCAGTGACCCTGAATCTACAAGCAGGCATAACGCGAGACACCCGTATACTATGATCCTGAAAGCTGTATATATTGGGGTTATATAGGGGTTATATTAAAGTTATATTGGGGTTATATTAAAGTTATATTGGGGTTATATCCGGGTTATATTTATACAACTTTAACAACACCACTCAGAGCTATTAGCGTTCAACTGGGTCTTCTTGAAGGCTGTTTTTACCCGCAGTGGAGGCCAGCAACTTGAAACAGCAAATGTGCCCCAAACCCAAAGCATGGAAGAAGCCTAAACCCTTCTGCTTCCCTGTAACCCTTTTTGCTAAACCCTAAACCCTGTCAACCCTAAACCCTAAACCCTGTACCCTGTAAACCCTAAACACTAAACCCTGTAAACCCTAAACACTAAACCCTGTAAACACTAAACCCTGTAAACCCTAAACACTAAACCCTGTAAACCCTAAACACTAAACCCTGTAAACCCTAAACACTAAACACTAAACCCTGTAAACCCTAAACACTAAACCCTGAAAACCCTAAACACTCAGCCCTGTAATCCCTAAACCCAACTTTGTGGTTCCTGCCGTAAACCCTGAAGCGCGCAAGCTGCTGTCAGGGCGCTCCTCTCTGGTAGCAGCTCTTTCCAAGCTTTGGGCATGCTGCTTGGGGGGGGTTTCGTCCGTAGGGCTTTAGGGTTTTAGGGCTTTGGGGTTTTAGGGGCTTAGGGTTTGGGGGTTTAGGGTTTTTAGAGGTTTAGGGTTTGGGGGTTTAGGGTTTTTGAGGGTCAGGGGTTTAGGGTTTAGGGGTTTTGTGGTTTAGGGGAGGTTTCAGCTGTGCGAGTCCAGGATTTGATGGGAAATTTCCGTGACTCGATGCAGCATGTATAGTGCAATTTTGAGGTTCTTGTGGTCATAGAGGGTCCCTGACTTAGCGTCCCCGATTTGGGGAGCTGCAGCTGGAGCAAACTCATCACCATAGGGCATGTAACTTAGTAGCAGATTGGCTACCGCTACCCGGATTGTTCTCTTCAGAACCGAAAGGGGTTGGCATAGTGTACTTGTGGCCGACAACAAGGCCTTATTATGCCTTAAGAGGGGCTCATGGTTGGGACAGGCCTTGACAGCATTCATCTGGGCCTACCGTTCGTGGAAGGACAGCTTGGCATGTTTCATGGGCCTGCGCTGTGTTTGCTGGCTCTGGGTGTCAGAAGTTGACTCTACCAAGCAGTCTGTCCGCATGTGAGTAATGTTTTTTGGTGGTTGAACCGACCTAGTAAGATTATATTCCTTATATGAAAGACTATACCCCAAAAGGAGGATAGAATCTTACTCTATATTGGGTACCATAGTATCCCCAAATAAAATACTACTCATGTGGCTTCAGCTCCCGCACCTCAAAGGCTTCAGCGACAGGATTTCTTCATCATGCTGGCTCTGGGGCTGAAGGGATGTGGCACTAAGGCATTGTAGCAAGGAAGGGGCTTGGGTTTTGGTTCAAGGTTGCGAATTTTTGTTTCCATGTCGTCTCTAGTGATGAACAGACCGCGCTGCGGACGCAATAGCAAGCAAGCGGGTGTTCCACACAGATCCAAACGGCAAGTGCGTGGCATGGTAGCTCCTGATTTCGCATGCATGGAGGGACCGAGTTGGGCAAACGGTAATACGTTCATCTTCTAAGCAACGTGTCAGACGTTTGTGGGACACCTCAATCTGCACCGACATGTATTCGTCGCTTTCCAGAAGCTGGAGCGTGCGTAGGAAACGTAGCTGAGACAAGGGGTTACCCTCAGAACGCACGTGCAGGTACGTTTACGTAAGTTTGTCACAATGCCGATTAAGGCATTTATCCCCCAATGTCCCCAAGCGCCCGAATGATGGCCCTTGCATAAGCAATGTGTGTGGAAGGTTCTTTAGACACCCGGACACGAAGCACGATGGATCTTCCTGTCAACCTACAGGCAGTCGACTTTTTTTTGCCGTCGAACACGGGCAAAGTGCTCCAAGTCGACACTCTGCAGTCGCATGGCATGCCTGCTTGGATGTTAGTGATTTTCGCTGAGGTTGCAGAGGCGCTTCATTCGTGAAGTGAAGGGGACGTGCAAGGCTCAAGGTGCGTCAGAACCGAAATTACCTCCGGACCTGGAATAACTTGAGTTCGCCCTCTAAGATCAAGCACCCATGAACCTGCATGTTGACGGTTCTCATGCGATCACTCTCTCAGGAAGCCTCTTGCTTCTCTATGGCCGCATGTACTACACATTGTATTCTATCCGTTCCTGAATATTTTGAAGCAATTCCAGCAGTATGACTCAGAAGAGTTCACTGGGGACTGCTCGTGAGGGCCTTCCTTCACCATGGCTTCAGGTCTCAGTGTTGAACTTGTGCTAAGCCTTTCTGGGACCTCAGGCTTTCTTCTTCTGGTGTGCTCTCTGCATGATGCATTATGCATAGCTGTGAGGGTTTTGAATGATTTTGACATGATGCCAGACTGTACAGCCCAGCGGTAGCTTCCTTAGCCATACAGCTGCCATTCACACCCCTTAACCCCGAGACCCACAGCGTCCTACAGTAGAACTTCTTAGAGCTCATAGTGCGCTGCGCTTCCTTGCGCCTGATGTTCTTAGAGCATCCCCCGAACCACGTCTTCAGAGGCCCGAGTATCCGACAAAAATCTCAGGATGCGAAGCTTTGCATGTCGCGCACCCAACCCTAAGCTTGAAGCCTTAAGCCCCTTGAAGCTGCAGCCCAGACTCTCGACGAGCGACCTGTCCTCAAATTTTGCTCGCATGGACTCATGTGGGGTCTTCTCAAAACGATGGGTCTTGCTAGGGGGGTGCTTGGAATCTGGTGCCCAAAGTTTTGGAATCTGGGTCCCAAAGCAAGCTTTGAAAGATGGGGGGGGCCAAAGGCACATGTAAGCTTCCCCCTCGCCCCAAGAATAGATATTCCAACGCAACATATCTGACTGTGGGAGATCTATTGTTCCGGGGGGTTGGAGAGGTTGATAAACCCTAAACCTTGTGCCCTAAAGCCTAAACATGCCTAAACCCTAAACCAGGCTAGGAGAAGGTGAGAAGGTCAGTACCGAAACATCAGGATATAGTCCCCCTTAAGTAGATAGAATATGGCTTTGGGTATTTTATAATAGGATCCCCATACACTCCATATTCTATCTACTTAAGGGTGACTATAACAAGGCAAGGGCCTAGCATCAAGCCCAATCCTGCAGATGAACGCCGCCTCAAGCCACAACCCCCCCCC
>CAJNIZ010001891.1:107349-234883 GCA_905231905.1 Symbiodinium pilosum | reverse complement strand
GGTATTTTATAATAGGATCCCCATACACTCCATATTCTATCTACTTAAGGGTGACTATAACAAGGCAAGGGCCTAGCATCAAGCCCAATCCTGCAGATGAACGCCGCCTCAAGCCACAACCCCCCCCCCAAAAAAAAAACAAAGCCTACTTGGAGGGTCATAGGGACTTAATAACTAGGGTAATAATGGGGATAATTGGGGTTACTATATGGGTTATAGGGGTTATTAACCTACTTCGTAAGTCCCCCTGACCCTCCAAGTAATGCTAAATCCCTGGACCCTAGAACCTCTCGAGCCCTGAACCTTACATGCGAAGCTGCTTCTAAATCTCAAAACCCCCAACCCCCAATTTCTTCAAGGAACCCTAAACCCTAAACTCTAAGGGATTTGGAACCCCAGTAGAAATTATAATTTCAGCTCAATATTAGGATTCTAGGTAACAGAAATTTAAAATCATTTTCAGGAACCTTGTAGTAAACCCCTAAGCCTCCTCCAACAAGGCCAGAAGCTGCCAAGTTCGCTTGGTTTAGCGCTTGAAGCTCCCCAGGCTCCCAGGGATAGTCGAAAGTCCCCTTAACTCATCTGAATTGGGGTTATATTGGGGTTACATAGGGATAATGGAAAAGGAAATGGAAACTACTATTTAGGGTTTAGGGTTTAGGGTTGAGAGTTCCGCTTTGAAGTTTTTTGGTGTTTTTTAGGGCGCTTGAACTTTTATTAAGGAATATATCATGGAAAACAGAATGGAAACTACTATATGTAGGTTGCAGGTAGGGTTTAATTAAGGGTAACGATATTAAAGAGAACGGCAACTACTATATCCTAGGGTTTCGGGTCTAGGGCCTGCTGCTGCTTCTAAGGGGGAGTGGGAGTGGGCAAGGAAATGTAGGCTAATATCGGTGTTTGGCTTCGGGCGCTGAAGTTACCAAGGGGAAGTAGCAAGAACATAGAAAATACTACCTTGCTTCAACATGTGCATCGTACCATGCATACTATCTTGCGGAATCTCTAGGGTTTTGTGTTAGCTGGTGCTGAAGGAGGGTGCAAAAGAGAATATGCAGGAGCATAGAAGTTTATGATGGGTATCCATTCTCCCTTAAGCGCTAGTATACGTAGGACACGAGCCATGCAGGCCTTAGGGAAGGGGTTGATAGGCATGGATCAGAGCATCAGGAAGAAGAACGCATGACAAAACTTACGTAGGCCAGGGCTTTCTTTCATGACCTCGCAAACACAACATACACTTGCCCAAATGGCTCAAGTATCCTCTATACGCTTGCCAGTTCGAGTCTGCTAACAAAAGCATTGCTGTCTAGCCCATGCGCGCAGAGATCACAAAGTTCGAAGGCTCACTGAACCACAGAAAGACAGTGTCCTCAACACGACCCCCTTTTAAACACTAAAGCCCTCCAAATCACAAAATCTGACATCCTATATGGCCGGCCTGATTACTTGAGTAGAGATGCAAACTCTACAAGAATGTGGATAGAGTGGCGCCGGAATGCACAGAGTTGTTGCTCCGAACCCTTTGTCAAATCTATGTGGTGAACGGAGAGCACCGGTGAGTCCCCTGTGGCAATCGCTTTGCATACGACTACACAACATATCCAATTTCCCGATCTTCTTCCGAATCCTTCACACTACAGAATCCTTAAGAGGGATTGCCATCATCCCTTTGCGATCCCTATGTATCACTCTACGGAACCCCATTTTGAGACATATCCAAACCAAAAGGGTCCATGTAGCTATATAGTATGTACTTTGGCCCTAGAGTAGTTATATGGGAACCCTTTCGGACGTAAGTAGATACTATCTAGCTACATGAGCCATAGGCTAGCTACCAGTATCCTCCTTAGTAAGCCCTGTAATGACCCCCCATACAATCCCATATATAAGCCCCTTTAAGGAGTTGAGATTATAGCCTGGGCCCTAAACCCTAAACCTTAAACCCTAAACCCTTTGGGAAATATTTGGCCCTGGCACAAAGGGAATGGAGCTCCCTGGCCCAGACGCAGAGCCTGGTTGCAATTAGTCCCGGGGTCTCTTCTTCAACTCACGGGTTCTTAGTACGGTTGAAGGTTCAGGGTTTAGGGCTTAGGGTTGGTAGGGAATATGGGATATATGGGTGTAATATAGGGTCATAGAGGGATAATGGAAAAGAGCATGGAAACTACCATTAGGTTTTAGGGTCCAGGGTGAATAGGGAACATGGGAATATATCATAAAGGGATTATATAGGGATGATATTCCTGTACCCCCTACTAAGAACCAGCAAGTCAAGCTTTTGAAGTTGGTTTTTGCTGCATGAGTTCTATACTACCCTAGCCCCACCAAGGCATGGGCTCAGCTAAAGTTCTATGGGATCAGAAGGATGTTGGGTTCAAGGGCCTGTATTGGCTTCAATGGATACTGCTTATGGCTTCTTTTGGGTCTGGGCTTGGGGGCATGTAAACCCTGAACTCCGAACATCACTTCTTCAGTCTTATCGCCAGGAGTTGTGGAGGAAAAGCTACAACGATGCGTCGACTGTTCCTAGCAGGTTGTCTGAAACCTGAAGGTGGCAAGAATATGGTTAATGCGAACATATTTACGATGATGACTAAACCTGATGACACTCTGCTGCAACACGAACAAGATCTGGCGCATGATCCTAACCTTTCCTCCTAGCCCTCTACGTCACTTTACCGTCTGGTTGTAAGTAGGGATGAAGGCATGGATCCCTATAGTTGCCCCCACACACTCCCCAACAGCATAGAAGTTTCTGTTTCGTCGTCCCTTCCCTAAGCCCCGAGCCTAAAACCCTGTAGTGTTTACATGTTCTTTTCCGTTTCTTCACTCCCTACTACCCACCCTGCATCCTACATTCTATTGAAGTTTCCATTGCTCCATGTCTTAGATGAATCCCTGCCAAGCACCCTAAACCCAACAACAAATGCAATCCCAGTTTCCACCTTGTCATGTTCCATGTTCTTTTCCATGTGGTTCTCCGGAAATTGGTAATGTCCCTAAGCCTGCTATCTCCATACACAACCTGTAAGCTATGATTTCCAGCTAGCTCGGCAGCCTTCCATGTGCGTCTGCAGCTCTGCCCGAACACCTGAGTCCAGGTGAGAGAAGCAGAGCAGGGTGTAGAGTTGAGACTTTTAAGTTTGAGGTTTGAAGGATTTACATCGGGGTTTACATATATAGAGGCGAGTGGTTTCCAGGCAATATCTACATGTAAAGCTGCCCTGGTGTGTCCGGCAGTGTTGAGTTGTGAGAAACTACGCATGCAGCTCGTCTAATTTGGCTTGAAACATTCCTGCGAAATTGGGTTCTTGCGGTGCATGAGTGTCAGCCCCCTTGCAGACGCTGAAGAGGCGTTGATAAAACCAATACCCCGGTGAGAGACTGAGACTAAACGTCATGGCGCTCGGATACTTCATGCCTTCACCAATCTGAAAGTTTGCGCACACAGCAACCTGGGCTGTTGGTGCTCTCCCCCTTAGCAAAAGCGACCTAGTTGGAGGCTTTACTAATATTATTGCTACCAATACTATAACTAGTAGTACTAGTATTATTGAGATTACTATCACTATGTCTATTACTGATTAACTATTTTCATGATTCCATAGCTTGCAGCGCTATCTGGGGCCGAAATCCGACTCAAGCCAGATTTGGGCCTGGCTGTCGATGGGGCACGGATTTCCCTTCCTCAAGCGGGGATTTCTGCAGAGCCCAAACACAGGGTTTAGGGTAGGTGGACCTCCCAACAAGGGATACTGGTGATTCTATTAGGGTCCTCTTATTATTCTTATACCGCTATTGCAGTCCACCTAAAGCTTATCTGACCTCAGGATCCTGTCCATCTGGTCTTCCGCGTAACTTTGCAAAACTTGAAAGTCCGGAACCAAGTATAGACACCTTATAACCTCAGTCCTGAAACCCCTTGATCCTACGCCCGTAACCTAAATCTATTTATCCTGCGAGGCTTTAACCCTCAAAGCCTACAAGCCAAAACCTGACAACGGCCCAGGAGCCAGCGCGAGGGGCCGACAGAAGCCTTGTCTCTTCTTCTTTCGTTCTTTTTTACTTGTACATGGGATCCCCTGTTGCCTGTATCAGAATCTCCGAAGCATGGCTTCCTCGTTCGTGCACGCCGCCAGTTATGTCAGGAGGCTTACTGCTGTGAGAGACAGCCATAACCTGGGCATGCCTGCTAATTAAACAGTGCCATGAGCCCGGGCTTCAAGCTATCGGCCCTCGTCTTTGCCCTTGAAGTCCCTACACAGCTGTTCTAAGGCCTCCAAAGACTGACTGAGGTCGGGTTGCTGTGTAATTCGTCATCTGGCGCATTTTATTGGTGCAAGTCCCTTCCCAACGTCCCTAGGCTTAGGACAATCCAAGGAGCAGAACTGGCTTTACACCCGTGGCTCTGAAAGAATAATTCTGGCTACTCGGAGGTCCCTGGAATGTTATCAGTTATCAGGATCGGGGACTACGGCTCCCGGACTCCTCGACAACCAAAGCCCTATAGGGCCATGAGCGCTTGCCAACTCTACTGAGGGACTGCCCTGCATCCCCACTATTTCAGAAAGGTTCAGCTTCTTCCCTTCTGCGCATTGTTCCTCCGCTCCGTTCAATTTGCAGATGCCTTGATGTCCCTTGAGAAGAGTTTGGGAACCCCTTCAAATGCCCTGCCACACATGGGCCCGAGATAAACAACACATGCCCAATGGTGAGTCTTCAGGATCAAACAACAACTTCGACTCTCAAATCAGAACCTGTCCGCGCATTGGTAGTTCCACTTTTCCACCTTCTCACATACATATGGTCCCCATGAAATGAAACATCCTTCCGGAAAGGCCCATAGCCTCGCTTCTGTAAATCGGAAATTGATGGTGTCTCAAAATTGGCTTCCACCAACACATCATTCCCTGGTGTTTCGCAGGGAATGAGAGGGAGGATCATGGGGACTGGTCTAGGGGATTATATACAGACCACTATATAGGGATCCCCCGTTGAGTACTTAATGTGGAAACCTAGGAAAGCCAAGGCTCTCTGCTACCAGGTTCAGCTGATGGCCTCAAGTTGAAAACGGCGGTTGCGGCAGTTTTAACTTCTATCTTGGCTCTGCATGTATCCAGCATAGCACTGATCTGGCCTGATAATTGGCATCAATCTTCATTGCTGTGTTGGGGGCAAGTCCGGGTGAGTCTCAGAGCAACAATGGGCAAGAAGCACTGACCAGTGGTAGGCCCGCCCTACCAACTGCAAGCGTGTAGCCCATGGCCCAGCCATCGGTTTCCGTTTCCGGGATACTTGTACATTGGAATGTACAGAGAGACTCGGCCATGAACGCATACTTAACCCTGATACAACTGACAAGCATGACAATTATCTGCCAAACTGCTCAAACCTCCCAGGCATAGAGCAACACCTTGAACCTGCTGTAATGCAAGGCAGAAAGAAGATGAACACGCCAACAGCACTACCATGTCAATCCTCCAGCGTGAGTTGCCAACAAGACACTGTCGATCAGCCCATTCCCAACCACAATGACTGCATCCAGCTGCTCCAGGACCTTCGCACACGTGTTAGCTCTTGCAATTTAGAGCCTTGGGTCCGAGTGCATTTCCCCAATGTGTCAACCTCGGACGGGAAACGCCGACAAACACGCCCGAGGGACGGCGGGCTTCAAAAACCTCATAAGGGCAAAGTAGTGACATGGGACACCTGTTGGGCCCTGGTTAGATTACTGCGTGCACCCTTTGGGTAGGTATGCCAGAGACGCCCGTCATCACAACGATTACTGGTGGCTGACGGGACCAATCTTTCCGTCAGCTGGGAACCTAAGAAATGATGCAGACGCACTTAATCATACACATGTGTCCTCCAGCACTACCGCCTGCAGGACTTAACGGACTTCTGGCGGCAATGGATTTAGGGGAGCGCGCAACCAAACCCTATGCCTGTACGACGCCGTCCTGGAGACCTCACAGCCAAAGCTTCAACCCTACACCCAGAACAGACTCAAATCCAAACTTGAAAACCAGTCCCCGCCCTCCTCTCAATCCCAAACGCCCCAAACCCTAAACCCTAAACCCAAACTCCCTAAACCCTAAACCCCCTCATCGGCAAGGCCTGCTTGGCTGCAAAAAGCCGGCGTTCCGATCGGTCCTGCGAGATGACCAAAGGTTCTTTGCAGCGTTGGGTTAGGCCTCAAGGTGTAGGGTTTAGGGTTAGTGTTTAGGGTTCAGGGTATACTTAGGGGCCAAAGGTGTTACCCTATAACTACTGTGGGGCCGAGTATATACGGTATAGGAACATGGACACTTTGGCGATAAACAAATTCCAAACCAAGGCATTTCAACATTTTTGTGGGCTTTTTGTCCGAGGCTTTTCAAATGTATACCCAGCCAAAACGCGGCGAGGGTCGGAGAACTGGCCCTAGATACAGCCACCAAAACAATAACAAAGCCTCAGCAAACCCCCCCGGTTAAATAGTAAGCTCAGAGGCCTGAAAATCCTGAAGACTACTTTTATGGGGGAAGCCTACTTTTTAAAGGGGCCACCTAATAATATAGCCGGGGGGTTCGAGGTCATTAGGGGGGGTATACTCAATGCATTATCTAATTACTGTAGTTGCCATGGGTTTTTATTATTTGATTCAACCATTCGTTAACCAATTATCTAGTTTGACTGATAAATCAGTTTAATTATTAATTAAGTATTCCATTTTCAATGGAATTGAAATTCTTTTTCTTTTTAGGCAGCCCTGTCTAATTGTTTCAATAGATATCTCCCATAATATTAATCAGATTTTCGGTGCCCGGAATATTTCATATTACGAGGGGGGGGAACATCGGTTAATATTAGGGGGCAGGGATTACTTCATACGCTCCAATATAACCCTGCATAGCCCTACATAACCCTATATGACGCATACAAAACTATAGAGCCCTGTCTACCCCTATATGAGCTAGTCTAAACCCCTAGTATCCCTATGAATAACCCCTATACTACTCCCCTGTATAATCCTCCATAGAACCCCCTTTCAGGAATTCAGAGTATAGCTCATGTTGTTAAACAGTTCGATGCGCAACTCTTCAAGGCGAACCATGAACGGTTCTGCCATGCTTGCATTGGGGGTTCCCAAAATTAGGGGGCACTTTCCAATCATTGGAGAAGCAAGATTTTGGGATCTAAGCGCATAATTTCAGTTTGGACATATAGTAGGTCATGGAGGAGAGCATTTCAAAACATCCATCCGCAAACTGGCCTCTCCCCGGTCCTAGGCTCAAACATCTTAAGCCCTGAGGCTCCAAGTGGCCCAATGTAAGTACTATTTACAGATATTGGGCCGAATATGAGCCAGTGTCTAAACTCCTAGTATCCCCCTTAATAACCCCTATAGTAGGCCCCTATATAATCCCCTGTATCACCCCCCTTTAAGGAGTTTAGACTATGGCTCATATGGGCATTGTTTTTGGACATGGAGCCCCTGGGACAATTTCAAAGCCCCCGAATACGAAATTGCACCTGCCAGGCCTACACCATGAACTGACAACCTTTTTTGCACTAAACTACCTAGACCCTCCATTTACCTCGGGTCCTGCCCCCATCCATTAACAGTCTATATTAGGGGGTCATATTAGGGGCAAAACAACTGTTACTGAATGGGGGCAGTACCCAACATCTACCCTCTATATACCCGAAATGGGTAGGGTTTTGGGTTTAGGGCTTAGGGTCATGTACCCCTACTTAAAGGGCACAAGGAGGGCCATCGTACTGGCAAGGCCTTTCAACTAAACCCTAAACCCTAAGCCCCCTTCACTTTCCAGACCCCTGGGAGGATCTAGAAAGTAGATCCCCCTTAAGGGTTCCTAGGAAGTACCCAATAGTAGTATAGGGTACCAAATTGGGGGTTCTACTTTCTAGATCCTCCCAGGGGTCTGGGTTCAAGAAGCCTCAAGATAAGCAAAGCCAGCCGGTGCCCCAGCCAGTGACCGCACCTGACAGATCTCACAAGGGATATGTACGGGTAAATAGGGATACCGGAAAAGAACATGGAAGCAACTCTTGTATAATAGGGTATATCTATATATGGGCGATATATCTTAGGGGATAGATATATACTTATGATTTAGGGGTATATAAGGGTAATGGCAAAAATGGAAATTACTATGTCGGGCTTAGGGGTTTCAGGGCTTAGAAGTTTTTGAGACGTGAAGGGCTTGTCAAAGAGCTATACTGCGAGAAGGGATCTATGAATAAGAAGTGAAAGGACTGTGTCTCAAGTGTATCAAGGTTCTATATGAGGAGTGGCAACTGTGCGGTCTGTGATATCGTCATGTTTGGTATCTTTTTCTTGCTTAGACAAGATCGTTTGATCTGGACATGCCACCAGCTTGGGGAACAACTTTTGGTGTCAAATGCAACAAAAAATGCTAGTGGATGTCTCAAGAATTTGTGGTCTGATTGCAGCTGCGAGATAAATCGCGCACACCTCATCCTAAGCCTTATCCTGCATCCCCAAATGAAACATGCTCTGCCTGTGTGGCACCCTCTGTGCCCTCTGACACCTTGCGAAATCATAAAGCCCTCCGCACTGCCTACGTTGTCCTACGTAAGTTCTTGCTAGCCCCGCGATCCAAAGAGAAACCGCTTTTGGGGAGAGCCTTGGGATGAACGTCATTGTTTGGGAAGCTGCTAAGGACATGCAGCTCGCCTGGTAGTTGTTGGCCATACCATACCAAAGCTGCAGCCAATCCTGTTTAGGATCAAAGCTTCTCAGAAAAATGCAGGCCCGTTCATAAGCGTCCCCAAAGGAAGATCCACCCTTTTGCTGCGGGCTGTGCAAAGACCCGAAGCCAGATCATTCTGTTTGATTGAAAACTTCACCCCACTGAGGAGGTGAGAGCGTAATCCTAGACCTCCATGAGAGCCGCCATGAAAAATGTTCAAGTACAACGGGTTCTGGCAAATTGAGGATTCTAACGCGCAAACCTGCAAGAACTTGCGAGAAACGAGCTGTGATGGTATGACGACCAAAAGCCTGCAAGACACGGCTTCAGCAACCCCCAACAACCAACCTTTGGCAAAACTTGCGTGCAACACAAAATTCCGCAAGCTTGCGTGACGGTACGTACGGAGGGAAAAACCTACGCAGACACTGTTCGGCGGGTCTTTTTCTACAAGCTCCAACAAGTAATTATTGCTGCTCAAATAAATCGTAGAGCCTGACGCCTACACATGGATGTTTGGTTTGAAGCCTGAAGACTACATTCTTCCCTAGACCACATGCACTCGCAGACGGCCGCAGGACGAGTCAGAGGAGATAAGAAAGTCGCAGAAATAGGGGTCCAAAGTCAACGTACGACCTAAGCCAGGAAATTGAAAGCGTCAAGAAAGCATGTCGATATCTTGTACTCCATGTCTCAAAGCGTCGGCGGCTTTGCCAAGGTTTCGCTGCGTGCCGGGGTTCGGGCAGGGCGCAGAGCCCGGGACACCGGGGAGGGGTGGAGGGAGGGGGGAAGGGTTTCTCCAGGGATTTTACAGGGATGTCTAGTTCTAGGGGCTATATAGGGTTTGGCACTGCAGATCAAGCCGGCAATCTTTAATGTCATTCCAAACTCAAAGCAGCAACATCAAGATTGTGGAAACTGTAGACTGGCTGCGGACCCTCCATCTAGAAAACCCATCTTACCGTATCTTACCTCCAAGTTATCAGGGTACTGATGCCCGTGTGTAGGGCTATATAAGCGGAAAGAAGTCCATGGGTAGTTCAAAGTATTGGCTAGAGCGGCTAGAGCTAAGAGTGAGGCACTCGTTGTTTCAACATCGCAGCTATCTGATCTCGCGTCGTCAAGGAATATCCATGGCTATCGAAGGTAACTTAAGGGTTAAGTGCGGATATGTAAGGCTGTGCATGTTTAAGGCTACCAAAACTGGAGAAGCAAATGGAAAACGCGATGGGAGGGTATGTATATATATATATATAACTTTTGCTCCCAAAGCCCTGACGACATTTCTTTGCGTTCAGGCATGGCGCTCGCAGCAGCAATGTCTGTTGCCTACTTATGGGCAAGCGCATTCAAGGGGTCGCCATTGCCATTTAAACAAGAAGTCGAAGGTGTGATGATGGCGAAAATTATGCAAGTTCTCTTGTTGCTCAACCAGCTGGAAGTAGCACAAGCAGCCTCGTTGCTTTGAAGTGTAGGAGTTAAGAACTGAATGTTGAGGGTCGGGATGGGTGGTGCCTTAGCTGGCGCTACATGGTTGGCTATAAGTGGTGGGTTGCCTACGCCTGGGTTTGGAATACCACCCCATCCAGCCTTGAGGAATGCATCAGCAGGGGCACACTCATGGTATCTCGTGAGCCATCAGAAGCCCCAAAAGTCACGATGTAAAGCCCAATGCAGGTTATCACTTGCTGATGCCTAACGGGGAGTCGGGGAATGAATCCTGATATAATGCCCGTATATACAGCTACTGGAGTACTCACATGTACTCACATTCCTTACCTCACTTCCCTGCAAGCACCAGCAGGATTATCCCTATACAGCCCCTATATAACCCTTCACAACTCTATATAACCCCTTAGAAGTCAAGGCGAGACTTGCCAAGCAACGCGACCCCGTCAATGCATGAAGGTGCTGACTGCCGCTTGGAGGGTTGGATGCTGAGGAGGTCTTGGCTATGGCAGACACGTGGGCACCAAAAGTGGGGGTTTCCCAAAATTAGGGGGCACCATTTGGGTAACAATGAGGATTATTGAGGATTATAGCATTTTGGGGTCTATATTGAGTTCCCCTTATTATGGGAAATTACCAAGTACATCGCGAAGTCTGTGGGCTGTCTTATGCAGAAAAGGGCAAGAGCAGATGGCCAGCCGCTGTGCTTGCCATAGCCGTACAAGCAGCCCGTCACAGACTTGAATTTTAAAACGAAAAAGAAGTGTTGCAGCTACAGGTGGAGGTGGCAGCGCAATAACCATCCTCAACCCTGCAGTTTGTACTAACTGCCCAGCTTGAAGCGAGATGGGGAGATGCGCGCATCTGGGATGTGGGATTTCCGAGAATAGGGGGTTACTATTTTGGGGGCGTCCCTATGGTAAAGGCTATAGTATGTTGGGGTGTTGTTGGGCCCCGCTATTGATGGAAACTACCATTTAGGAGTTTAGGGTAGGAAGGGAAAAGAGAAAGGACACAACACTGTTGTTCATAAAGGAGTCATATAGGGCGGAATCAGATCAAAGGAAAATGGCCGACGGAGTTACTGAAATGCAAAGAGGGCGTATATAGTCTTGCAGGATGCATAAAACGGGCAATTGAATGGAAACTGGGCGTATATTCGGGTGTACGGGATGTTAACCTGGTGCCATTTCGAAGTCAAGGGTTGTACTCAAGGGCCCTACTCCCTCGTTGGCCGGCTTAAGAATGAAGAATGACCACCTCGCAAAACACTTGCTCAACTGCTTCAGTGTGGGAGATAGCAATAGCTATGCCTGAAAGTCCCTGCTACCGGTGGGCAGAGGGTTCCTTGGGCCTCGGGCTTTTTGCCCGCACCTAGGTGGGAGGAGTGCACTCAACAACCCTGCCACTTCCACCCGTTGAAGTTGGGCAGAGAGCCGGATTGCCCAAGTCTCGCGCTCGCAGCTTCCATCGCCCTTCCTTCCCGATCTTCAGGAAGACAAAAATCACAGCGAAATACTGACTGCGCGGGTGCAGGCCTGCTCTTGCTGAGTCCTGAACACAATCTTGACTACATGAGTTGGAATATGAACCCCTAGCTTCCCCTTAACAACCCCTATATAGTACTCTACTACATACAGTACTCCACGAAATTACCCTCTTTGAGGAGTTTAGACCCTTGACTCATCCCTTATGTACACCCCTCTAAAGGAGTTTAAGCTATAGCTCGCATGACCGTCAGCACGTGGTTCTGGGAAGGTCCCTCGTGTTGGTACTTATGTAGACCCCCCCGCACCCTGTGATAGTGGTAGAATAGGACTATACGAGGACCCAAATATGATCACCATTATCCCTCATTGTATAGGGTTATAGTGGGATATATATATATATATATGCTTGTATATGGCTATGTGAGATTATATGGGGGTTTAAAAAACATGAAAAGACCAAATCGTGTCAGTCACTATTACCGCGTGGGGGATCCACCTAAGTTATTACACTCAAGACGAGGCTTCTAAAACACACATTGATCACAGGACCGCATCTGGAGATGATGCCACCAAAGCTCAACAAAACATGCACACTTTTTTTGGGAGCCCCGCTCCTTTCCGTCATGCCAAAAACGGTTAGACAGCAACCTCGCTGAGGAAGCTCTCGAACATCTGACGGTTCTGCCTGCACAGAGTGTCTACATTCAGCCGGTACATGCTCCAGTCAATAACCCTAAACCCTCATGTGAGTAGTGTTTTTTTGGTGGTTGAACCTAGTAAGATTATATTCCTTAAGTAAAATACTATACCCCAACAGGAGGATATAATCTTACTCTATACTGGGTACCATAGTATCCCCAAATTAAATACTGCGCGTGTGTGGCTTTCGACTGAGGGTGAATGTCCCTCACTTCTCAACTTCTACTTGGAATGCTTGATGTAGTGCACCTTCAGTATGACAGGATGACGCTTCAGCCTGTTTAATTTTACGACGTGATTTTCTTGAACATGCTGACTCCAGATGCTGGCTCCGCCATTGATGTTGAGATGCAACATGGGAAGTGTCAAGCCTGATTGCAGGAACTAAAAAAGGGCTCCCGCCCAAGTCAGTCAACTTGCTGTCCAAAAACGACCACAAGCGTAAACTCGGAACCGCAAAGCCAAAGCCTGCATTATCATGAAGAGCAAAAAGATGAAGGCAATGCCAAACCTATTGCAGAAGTAGCCACCCCGAAGCCAGAACCATACCTGGAACTTCTTGAAGCAGGCCAACGACGCACAAATAAGGATCCCCGAGCTATAGATCACAAAGGTCTATACCACAAGCTGAGCTGCATTACCTTGAGCTGGCTAGGGCAAACCCACTCTAGACCCCCATACTTATACTACTTATACAAGGGTAGCTTTGGGAGCCTCACGAGGTCATGTTTTATGCTCTATAGGGATCGTATAAAAAAGATTATGGACATCAAAAGCCCAAAGCAGTTTCGAACCTACCCCTACCCGTTTTTTAGGATGATGCCTAGTATCTGCTGTAAGCAAAATTTGACTAAAGCAGGGGTAGGGTACACTGGTTTAGTCTAGGCAGGGTTTGCCAGCACCGTCACCTTAATGGCCCTGCAGGGATTCCAGAGACAAAAAATGTCAAAATGTGTCAAGAATCCGAGGTGAGTTCAAATTTCATGTCATGTTGGAAATGGCTAGGCTCATCCAATCTTGCTGGGGCCCTGGCATCACCGAGTATTCGCCCTGGGCCGCTAGTAGATTGACCTGTTCCGTAAGGGGGGGAGGTGGGTGGACGAAGGGGGACGGGAGAGGGCACGGGAAAGCATAGCCGGAGGGGTACGGTAGAGGGTGCGGGATGGGCAGCGAGGAACGACACAAGCTCAACAATGAAGATCCAAGTTGTCGAGGGCTATGCTGAGTTTAAATCTGAAGGTGCTTGGAATTTTGGGCATCTCCACTTTTGCTCGGATGATGTCTAGAACAATGGCCAAAGATAATGGTTACGGGTGTTATCTGACCGTGGACCCCTGCCCTCGCACTGGCGCCTTTGCCCTGGGCCCTTGCCCTGGCTGGCCTGTTTGCCCTGTGCCCTCTTGGCCCAGAACTTCCGCTTGCAGACCCTAAAGCAGCATTTCTATTGAACCATTGAGCGCATAATAACCGCCGGGAAGTTCAGAGACCCGGGCAGCCAGCGCCGCTCATCCCCCTGCCAAGTTCGGTGCCCGCTATAGGCTCTGCGTACTACCGTGCTTGCTGAGCTTCGACGGAAAATTCGCAGCAAATTTATTCTCACACTTTGCCGTCAAACTTCGCCGTGCGCTTGTCTTTGGCAGGACCTGTCGTTGTGTGTGCGGGCTGTGAGCCACGCTCACAATATCAATAGGTTGGATTCAGTGCTTGCATGCGTTGGCTCGTCTCAAGTTTGGACCAGCAGATAAGCATATATAGAGTCTGATGCGCCATCGCACAGCTAGGCTTAAGCCTTAAGGCAGAACCTTCAAAGACAAAACTTGAACCAACTTTGCTCAAGAAGAAACCGCCGATTGAAACTCGGAAGTTTCCAGAGGAAAAGCTATGAGGTTAACGCCTGCTTGGAGGTCATAAGAACGTGAGAAAGTCTTGCAGCAGGAGAGCTATAGTCACGAAATAGATGCGGGCTACAGCACCCACAAACCACATGTGTCTAATCACACACGAGCCTTAAAGTTCCCACCACAAAAAAGCTGGAGAGGGGAAAGAACAGCTTACATCCCTGTTCCTACGGCAATGGAATCCTCAATGAAGATGTGATAGGATAGAACAAGTAAATCAAAAGACAGACGAATTCTCTATCATCAGTTGACCGCACAATCCAACCACCAATCAATGAAAATTGGAGAGTGATATAAGTGGGCAGAACAAAGCGAACTGAAGTTCAGACCCTATACCGTGGACTCTCTAGCGGAATAGATGAAGCTAGGCTCAGGTCGCCCGCTTAGATGAGCCATGTGGTCAAAATCTATGTTTTCATGAATTGGGGTTAGGCTCTTGGTTTTGGGGGGGTTGGGGCTTGGGGGCCTGAGCCATAGCGCTAGGCTCATAAGGAAGACATTCAGCGCAGAAATGCCATCCTGCAATGCTTTCTGCACCCGATCTGGAGACCTCTCAAACCCTCTACCAGTAAGTTCATGGGCAGCTCTTAATTGGGATAAAGGTTGCAGTTGTAGCTGTAGATTGAGAGGGGGCTAAACGCGTCTAAAAAATGAACAACACGCGACGAAACAACAAATGATCATGAAGCGCAACTTCTCCGAAATCCAGAGTGCACTCAGTCCTGAATCCCAAGAGCTCAGACCCAGAGCGACCAACCAACGAACTGGGCAGTTCCCAGCGGCAGGGATTTCCAAAAAAGAGCGGTCCCTCTTTTGAGCAGTTCAGGGAATGCCCATCCGTACACAAAACAAGACAGCCTCGGGATTAGAGCACTGACGATAACCACATCAGTTGAAAACAAGCACACAACTTTGAGCCCTAAACCTTATAACCCAACTATCTACAGCTTAAGGGATTATAGTAGTAACTAGGGGCAACTGCTGCTAATCCGTACGTCATTGCGGGTACAGGTGAACACCCATCAGCCCTCTTGGTCTAAGGTTGAAACCATGAGCCCATAGTATGGGCCCTTAACCCTGGGATCCTTACTTACGTAGCTACTATATACCCTACAGGTACCCTATAAGCCTTATTAAGGGGACCCCCACAAAGGTACCCCTAATTCTGGGAAATCAACAAATGGCCCTAAACCCTAAACCCTAAACCTTAGACTTTGGCCTGAGCAGGCGTGAGCCCAAGCGGATCTGTGTCACCATTGTTTCCCCTTGGTATACGGGTTTAGGGTGCAGTGTGGGGATTGGGTTTAGGTTCTTGGTAGGGTTTAGGGTAGGGATCCAAATATATAGATATTACCTATGTTGGGCCCTACAATCTATAAATGGTACCTACTTTGAGGTATTTAGATGCCCACGGATATGTTAACACACACCCTGCCGCTCTATTATCAAACGCCTATCAGAACCTTATTCAAGGCAGGAAATATGTGAAGTATGGTCTAAACTCCTAGTATCCCCCCGTCCCCTATATAATCGCTTATATAAGCCGCTTTAAGGAGTTTAGACTATAGCTTATATACCACGGCGTAGGGGTGTTTTTGTACAAGGCGAAGAAGCTTACCGTAGGCTTATTCATGTCAACATAAAATTGCATTGGACCGCCTCTTTGGGGGATTTCTTCAATAAAAGGAAGTGGCCTCGGTGGCCCTAAGTATAGACAGGGGTTATAGGCAGATCCAATATACTTACAGTAGAGCTCTCACAGCATTCTCTGCATAGCTAGAGATTAAAAAAAAAAGGCAACACCAAGCCCAAACCAATGTTTGGCCCTTACGGCTTCTAGAGGCCTGCGCCGGACTCCAAAGTATGGAGCAAATGGGAGCTGAGAGTGGAAGCCCAAACGCTCTACAATGAACTGACAACCGTGGAACTGGGCTGCTGTTCAGGAACTTCAACTAAGTTGCCATACTCAGAAATCTGCATTGTTGACAATGTATCCATATCATGGTGACTTGAGCAAAACTCCTGAGCAGCACCTGAGAAGAGGCCAAGCAAGGGTCTCTTTACAACAGAAACGCTGCAGAATGTTTTGCTCAGACTGGCAGAGAATGAAGGGAATGCAAGAGAGCATAAAAAGTTCTATAGTATTAGGGGATACAGGGACTACGTCTGCATGTACAAGGATCCAGTCCTTCATTCCTTGCTAACCAGAGGTAAGAATACGCATCATGGCGATGACATGTTGGGTAGACCAAAGTTAAGGAACTTGAGACAATGAAATCTCATTTTTTCGGGCTAATCAAAACTAGAGCCCGTCCAAAGGTCTACATGTACGGAGATTGCTTGTAGGTTTTGGGGTTACAGGCTAAGTTACCGGGGCTGCAACAAGACATCCTCAACAGATCTGCTTACCTATGGGAAGCCATTCGTCATCTGCAGTGAGGCGTGGCATCGCTAAAGTTGACCCATTGCCACTACCTGCACTATCATTAAATGAAGGACAGGGACAAGATGTTGCAATCCAAACTGCCCATGCTTTTCTTAACGGCTTCTCAGAAAGTTAGACAATCCATTACCTGAGCCACCCAGAAACCCCGAGTTCTCGTGCATCTGCAGTCAAGCTGCAGCCGTCAGGGTTGCTATGACAGAGCATTCCTGCCAGCTACCTCTCCATATTAAGCGCATATAGTCCCCCTTAAGTAGATAGAATATGGGGTATATGGCCATATTCTATCTACTTAAGGGGGACTATAGTCCTGGAAGTACTGGAAGTTAAGAAATCCTAATACCCTCGCCAAGCTGCGTGGTCGAGTAGATCGGATAGTTTACAAAAAGGCCTTTGCTTCCCTCCGCGATGTTCTGCCTCAGCAAATGGATTGCCAGGGTTTGCTGGAGCTTTTCCAACATCCAGGGTTTGCACCCAATTAACATAACAGTGCTAAGTCTTTAGCGGTAGATATGGTGACCAAAGCAGCCCACCATGCAAAAAACAAGTCAATGGCGCTCTGAACAGATCCAAGCAGATCCTAACAAAGCGTTTCAGTGTAATATTGGTGCCGGAACAAGTAGCCTATGCCTTGGATGTGTTTGATGGCGGTCATGATGGCGGCGGCGCCGCCGCCGCCGCCGCTGCTGCTGCTGCTTGTCAGCGGCTGCTGCTTGTCGGCGGCTGCTCCTGCTGTATGTTGGTGTCGGTGGTGATGACATATGTAGCTGCCCTAGGCCACGTACCAAAACCTCAAGCTCTTAAGGTCTGCCAAGTCCTGCAGGAGGTCGTGTGAAGGAGGCCCCAAGTTGGGGCTGCATGGGAAATGTGTTTTTCTCGTCAGAAGTGCCCCATAGAGACCCCAAGGGAAAGACATGTTGGACCCTAAGGCGATTTCTGCCGGTACTTATTCCACAGGGAATGGTTTGAGAGACTCCCGCACGTTTAGTCTGCACGGTATGTGCGGTACGAACCTGCTTCTGACCCCCGGCAGTAAACCAAATTTGCAACTCGCTGTACTTTTAGATAGCTAAGCCCGACAGGCTCAAGTGAGACTGTGTGTTCAATTTGCGGAATTACAAGGACAGTGTTCCTCTTGAAGGAATTCCTCAAAGTTGCAGCTGCATCTTTGGGATCCTTCCTAGGAGCAGTACACACTTTTCGGGGCTCTTGGGGAGGACCTTCGTTTTAAAACGCTTCGTAAGTTACAATTACAACTGTAGGAGTGCATGTTGCCACAACCACCCCAGGCCCTGGAATCTCCCCTTGTAGGGAGCCCCTTGACTTGTGGCCTGGCAGAAGGCCCCGAAAGCTTAGCCACCGTTTCCAGCATTTCAACCCTGAGTCTCAACCAAGGTGCTGCGTTTCTTGGGGAAGCGCTTGTTGAAAGTCTGTGGAGGTTTCGAGGTACAAGATGATGAACTCCAACTGGCCAGCAAAATTCATGGACTGCGTGGGAGGAAGGATCGATCTGCCTAACTGAGGACCAGCAAACATCTAACAAGATCTCGATGATGACTTGGTTAACGTTTAACGCCGGATCATGACCCCTTCCAGCGCACTGTCACATCTAATTAGGTTGCTATCCTGCAGCCGTGTGTCAGATCCTGCACTGGCCCTGGTTGGGATTCAATGAAAACACATCTGACCCTTCACGGACGGAACTGAAACCGCGGCCGGATCTACCGCAACCCTGTAGCCGAAGACGTCAGATCGGAAAGGATTGTTTAAAAAACAGCCCCCACGAATGGGGACCCAAGCAGGACAGGATGCTTGCTGCTTCTCTTTCTCACTCCACATAAGACTGGGTTGGGCCCTAAAACCCTTTGAAAAATATTAGTATATAGGGTCCCTTATTAAAGCCATTAGGGAAAACATTATCCCAGGGCCCTACCCAGAAGATTGCGCGCGCTGCCAGACCTCCTTGCCAGTTGGACCAGCCAGCCCCAAATAGTTATGCCTAGGCCTAGAACAAAAGCCATCTGGGTGGTTGTCAAAATTATGGTCTGTTTTTGGGTATCCTAAATATTAGGTGTTGTATTGTAATAGGGATCCAAAAACGGACCATAATTTTGACAATCACCCATCTATCCTCCCATATATTCCCATCCAACCTCTTAACGGCCCGCATACTGTAGAAGCCTGAATCACTCAATGTGAAGTCAATTTGCGGCACCTATATTATAGTTGTACAAGGCATCAAACTGATAACTCCCTGCATGAGCCCAGTTTCCATTTTCTTGTTCATGCATATTTCATGTTTCAACTTATGCAAAGGCTCTGCATAATCCCTGGCCCCTATACATTCTAAACCAATTATTGCGGCCCCTATAGTAGGCGTGGAAATGCAAAACTCTTAGCTCACGCGAGGCGGTAGCGCCTTGTAGCCACCTTTGACGCCTCAGTGAAAGCTCCAAACTTTACAGCTCAGAGCTTGGGGATACATGCCGGTTTCCATAAACGGGGAGACCGCAATATGTAGACACTCGAATAGTAGAATCCTCATTGTGGTGGCCCCCAAAAAGGAAATCCTAATATTTGGAAAACCCCATAAGGATTTATCGGGCTTAACGATTAGGACCTTATATTGTAATACCAAGTACCAACAGTCTACGGGTTTTACCCACTGAGGGGGAAATCACGCCTTGGCTGCAGGAAAATTGGGCTGCAGGTAGGGGCTTCAGGGTTTAGGAGGATGTTTGACCAACGCTTAGGCTTTGCTAGGGAGAAATGTCGAAATCCCGAAGCCCACAGCGCCCTCCCATCCCTCAACTTCTTCACTTTCATCCCCCCAAAACTAGCACGACCCCATAACAATTCAAGCCAACCTACTGAATCTGAAGTTGCTGTTTCCAGGCTTCGGTCCCACTTCTCAGAGGTTTGGGTATTCGCAACATTGAGACCCCAAAAAATAACGAGACGGAACTCAGAATCAAAAGGACAAGCCTGACAGTCGGGGACTATGCCCCAGTGAGAGGTTTGCGGCCTGCAGGTCTTGTAGCTGCATATGTAATCCCTCCCCCTTAATGTTAACGCCTCACCCCCCTAATATTAAGTACTGCCCATTGTAATATGTTATAACATCCTGGGAACATTTAATATTGGGGGGGGGGGGTGGGGGAAGGTTAAATATTCGGGGGAGGGGGGTATGTGTGTGTGCGGTGAAATTGGGTGATGGGGCAAGGTGCCTGACCTCAAGTTTGATAATTAAGTGGCCTTGTCATATGCGCTATAATCTAAACTCCTAATATCCCTCTAAACAACCCCCCCATAATACTTCCCTCTATGATCCCCTTTCTAGCCCCCCTTTTAAGGAGCTTAGACTATATCTCATATGCACCTTTACTTTGGCTGACTCTCTTGACATACAGAGCAAAGTCTTGCCACCTGAAGGTATACAACATGCTCATTCTTACTGGTGGTTAACACGGAATAAGGGAATATAATCTCTAATGACCCCTGATTAATAAACCCCCTCCTCCTCTTAAGGGCCTTACTATTAGGATCCCGATTAGAATCCCTATTCACAGGAGGGGGTTAATCATCATTTTCCTGGGTTATATACTCCCTGTAATAATATGTTCCCTTGTTTACTACTAACCCCCAGCAAGTCATCAGAAATCAGATCGGCCTGCAGGGGTAAGCCTTAGACCCTGAACCCTATCCCTAAATACTCAACCACACATAAGAGACCAACTAGACACAAGCCGTGTATTTCATGGCACGGATGTGTTTTCATGTTCTTCAGCCGAAGAACCACACCCAAGACATGTACATGTGTAAGGTGCATGTATATGCACAGACATATCTGTGTGCACAGATATTACATGTATAAGAATGTGTATATATGTTTATAATTCTGTGTATATATACATACAAATATGCACTGATCAATTTTGCGGGGAAATTAACATGACCCTCTGCAGCCATCGTGGGTCTTGTGTCCAACGTCCTCTCCGCGCTCAAGAAAACCCACAACACTCTTTAAACTACTCTCCATCGTGGTACGGATGATGTAATACCAGAGTGGGGAATAGTTGATAGTGTGGGAGGGGCTGCGGGTGTTTCGTAACATGAGGAGGGGGGAGAGATCTTTAAGGATTCCGGGAGGCCAATAGAACCAAGGCACCCCACCATGTGTTGGGCTGTACCATGAGCTCCTCTGGGTGCACGGGTGCCACTTGAGTTTTCGTCGTTAAGGCTTGTGGGAAAGAGGATTTAGGACTGAGGGTCGTACGGTGTGGCCTTGCGTCTGAAGTTCAGGAGACCTTTGCCTCTGGGAGCTACGCACCGTTTCCCCACCGACAGGCAGTTCAGGGGCCTGTCCTCTGGTTCAAGACCAAGGGTTTCAGGGTGTGCCGCATCTGGCTATGCCCGGCGCCAAATCAAACTTCTCTCAACAACTCTTAAACACCATTTTACTGAAGACTGCGCCATCAATCTAAGCACTTTGTACCCCAAGTATATACTGCATAGCTGTATGGGCACTCTGGGCTAAGCCAGCTGAGCACCTGCCTACACCATGAGACTCCCCATTGTTCGATTCTTGTGCTCGCAGGCTAATGATATGCTCTTCCGCTTTCATCCCAAACACACCGAAAAGCCACCGCCTGAGCCACCACAGCCTCAGCCATAAAGCATGCATCTTAAGCCCTGTCCAGGACTTTGAGACCCAAGACTTAGATCTTAAGGCACGCGAGCCTCCTTCACAACGGCCGGCTGCCCCGCCTCCTGTGGGCAAGACATATTCTTTCACTCGGTGTCCCGCTTTGTCTCAGCTCGCCTGTCTATAGTGCATGCAGCCCTTACGAAGCTTTCAGAAGCTTTCTGGAGTGTGTTGTTTTTTGATGAGCAAAAACCGTTGCAACACAGCACACGCGACTACAGAGAGCCACACGTCTGACCTTTCTTGGGTTTTCACAATGCCAACTTGGAAGTTCCAACGCCAACTTGTCTTATGTTGTTCAGTTTTGCTCTTAACCCGCCGCCACGTTCCGCAACTGCCGCTGTAACACAATTTGTCGATGGAACTTCCAGAACAGCCTCAGCTGGCGCGACCCGAGTCCGAAAGTATACGATCCATATCTAACATAGAAGAAACATTGACCCTTTTTGGGGGATGGATCTAGCGACCTAACAGCAACACATAACATGACGTGATATTGGATGTGCTGGGTTCAGACACGCCTTACCCTTCGTTGGATCCACCAGCCTCATGATATTCGGAGCCCTGCCTTCAGAGCCAGAACCTTCTGCATGAAGGGCAGGAGCTTGTCCTTCTCAAAGACCTCCCACACACCCCAAGAAGGACTCCCACCACACCGTCCTAATTGAGTTATATCATTACAACTATTACTATTACTATGATTGCTATCATTATCACTAGTATTTTTGCTGTACATGAAGGGCTGCGCGAGTAGTAAGAATAGTTTCCAGTTTGATGAGGCATCTGCGAACTTGTGGGTTGGTGGGGGAGGAGGTGACTTGGGAAAGAAGCTAAGGTAGCCCCAGTGAAAAAAAAAGACCGTAAAGAAAACCAAGCCCCACCCCTTGGTCAATAATTGAGGTTAGGGATGCAACGATTTTCAATCAAGGGCGAGCCGAAAGTCAGTCTGCAAACACGCTTGTGCAACTGTGCCATTTGCGAAGAACCCGTATGCACGGTGGTCACTTTTCTGTCCGAGCAACACATCACGCTGTCACACGTGCCGGGTCAACAACCCAAGTTACATCTACATGAAGCCTTGCTGCTCTAAACAATCTCTCTCTGATCCCACACACTCTCTGTGAATCCTCATTAGTTGAGTCATTGCATGGCCTTCAAAAAAGCGCAGATGCCAGCAACATGAGCATCCAAGTTTGCTATACCTACAGGATGAACTTCAAACAAAAGCCATGTAACATTAGGCCACTCATGAGAACTCTGTGTCTACTCGTATACAGGCACCTCGGAAAAATCACGTTCCCTCGTGCGCGCATGTTACCTCTACATGGGCGCTTTAGATCACGGGCCCGCAGGCCTGGTTGTTTGTGAGGAACTCATCCTTGCATTGGCAGTATTTGGCCTGTAGCTGTGAACTTTGCAGCATCTGTAGTCTGGGGGCAGGGTTTGGGAGTTTCGCAGACAAAGTTTACAAGGTTAGCTGGGTAGCCTAGTACAAAAGGAATGCTGCCTAGGACGGTGATGCTCCCCCACCGAAGATTTGCAAGAGAAACTCCTGACAGCAGCTGATGTACGGCTGCGGAGGCTTGCTTAGAAAAGTTGAAACGAAAAGTAACAGTAACACATAAGCTGAGTATCTGATCAATTGCTAGTTGAAGAACTTCAGAATCTTTTTTTTGCATCACTTACTGGCCATGTGCCAGGCTTTTCAAGTATATCAGTGAATATGAACCAGGCAGGCTTGCATGTTTGGAGATCACTAACCACCTTCAAATCATCATCCATCCTGTGCTTTGCCATTTGGAGGCTCGCAAGCATGCGCTGTTATTCCATGGCCTAACCCTCCGAGGCGTACATCCGACTCCAAAAGACGTGCTCAACAAAGGCCCAGCTGCACAGAAATTCCCAGGGGCCACGTACCTGGGCGGGAAGATTATGAATTGAATCGCGGCTTACAGATCCTGATTTGGGCTTGTAGTGCTGGGAGGTCTGGAAGCCAACTAGGTGTAAAGTGCTGGACAGTCTGTACATACATACACACATACACACATACATGCATGCATGCGAATTTATCTTCTATCTACATATTTATTTCTTCACTTAAACAATGCGCCTAAACCGCAAAAGGGCGCATAGTGCCTCAACGTCGAGCAGGCAATAGGGAAGCAACAATACTATATAGTAGTCCCCTATATAATCCCCTATATAACCCCAATATATGGTAGTTTCCATTTATTTTCCATTATCCCTATATAACCCCAATATAATCCACTATATAATCCCCTGAGCCGAGATTCACAATGGTCATAAAGAAATTATCACGGTCCCTCTTGCACTCTGCAACTCAGATCTCATGCGAACAAATATCTGGCGTTGGCAAAGCTGCAGCATCATGAGTACTTGTAACTACAACTACCGAAGGGTATCCTCATATAAGGTGTGTGCATATATATATATCTATTATTCATTTATTTATTTATCTATGACGAGAACGAGCATTTGAAGGGTTGAGGCCTTAGGCGCTCCTTGAGGGGTAGTAAATACTCAAGTGCATGTAATTGGGGTACAGGTAGGGTCTGTATAGGGATGTAATTGGGAAGGATCGAATGCTTGTACTTCTTACATCAGGGGGTCTGAGACTGCAATGCAACTTCTAGTTCACACTTTCACCACCGAATATCGCTGTGGGTATAGTATGATAAAATCCCCATATACCCCATACCCTAAACCCACAAAAAAAAACTTCCCAGTATTTTCGCTTCCATTATCCCAATATGACCCCAATATGCCCCGGAATCCAGAGACTCTGCCCAGCGCCCTGTTCAAGCTTTAAATCTCAGGCGCCCGAACAGGTCGTAGACTTGCCCGATCACACCCGCCTCATTGCATGGGTCGTTCAAGGAAGTACGGCCCGCATTGCTGGAAACTCCCAAGCGGCAGGAGCACAACACAAGTTACTAGAATCGGCGTCCTCATGCACTTCTTCCGTATCTACGAAAACTGCTGCCCAACACGCAGATAGTCATGTGGCTGCTTGTAAGTCTAAGACATGACCTTCACCTACACATCTTCCACAACCTTTTCGCAAAACCTCTGACCCATAAGTTGAACCTCATAAAGCTCTGCATCTACAGTCCGTATTGAGTCCTCAGAAAACCAGCAGCACTAAGATCGGCCGAGAAACCTGAAGCGCTAAACTTGAACCCATTGACCAGGGCTAAGAGATGGGGCTTTCCATGAATTAGGTGTCGTTTTTTGGAAGTACCTATGATTCAGCGGATGATAAGGATTATATATATATACACATACACATATACATATATGTATATACACATATATATGGGTCTGGAAGCTCCCAGATATCCTCCGGTCTGTGTCTGTTAGCAAACATGCCAACATGGAATTTTGGGGCATATGCCCGGATATGGGCTACTCTGTATAGTAATTACTGCAAGGCTCCTGAAATCCGCCCATCATACTCCCTGACCTTAGCTCACATGAGCTATAGTCTAAACTCCTAGTATCCCTCCTTAACAATTCCTATAACACTCCCCTATCTAATTCCCCTTTAATGAGTTTAGACTATGGTGCACATGTCCCGGGCGCTTTGACTGGATCGAAAGTCGCTGGCGTGGCATTCTTCCAGTCGTAGGAAGTATCCAAGGCCTGGTCATCTGAGACCAAGCATAGGGTTCAGAGTTTAGGGTTTCTGGTTTGGGGTTTAGGGTTTAGGGTCTCTGGATTAGGGTCTAGGGAGGCCCTTACTCTTGGGATCCTTTTGTACCCACTCTATACCCTGAAAGACTCTTGAAACCCAATTCAAGGCTCATTCTGGACTTACTTATGCAGGGAGGCCCCGTTTTTTTACGTTCTGGACCTTCACTGCATTGCCCATTTGGGGCACTTTCCAAGACTTGGCCATGGTCGGGGTTTCAAGGTTGCAGGTTTTGAGGTTAAACATCTTTTTGCCGGTGCTGTAGGGGCCGTATACTGTATACATGACAAAGGCTGCCCTCAACACTACATCCAAAACCGAGTGTCCGCACAAGGTTTGGAGCTATCCAACCAGGGAGGTATCTGACCCCGAATAGCGGGTATTCAGAGGGTAGCGGGGGGGGTCTAGGAAGAATAGATGCCAACTTCCCAGTCATTCTGGTAAAACCTCTGGCCAGTTCCCCTTTTGGCCTCCAGTTTCCTTCTTTTCCTTGCCGTCCTCCTCCCATCTTTGCTCGCGCTTCAGACTCTGAGGGAACATGTCAGACCAATTGCTGGATGTCGAAATCTACCTTGCTAAAGGCTCAGCTCTAACCCGCGAAATCTATGCACTGAACCATCACCTTTCGATCCCCAAGAAGTGGGTAGCTCCCAAAATTAGGGTCCCATGTTGGTACCCCTGAAATAGTAACGTGCCGTAATATCATATATAACCGAAAGAGGCCATCAAGTTTGTAAACAGACCCTATAACTCTTGTAGAACCCAATAAGAGCTCTATATACCTCATATATCCCCATGATAAACCCTATTGTGCCAACAGCCCAAATACTTTATGAAGTTGGCCAGGGGGCCCTCCAGCTCGAGGCAATCCACACGACCTGCATGTCAATCCATGGTTCCGGTTGGAGCTGAGCAAGGCGATTGGTGGTTGGGCTTAAGTTCACAGTGCTAGAGGCACAGAGGCTCACGAAACTTATTTCTAGACAACGACTTCGGTTTCGAATGGGTAGAACGGTTGCAAACCAGCTGGTTCGGTGTTTGCAGCATGTGGAATTGGCATCCCTTGTTGCGGCTGAAGATGAAAATGCCATCAGCCAATGCCCCCTCACGGATGTTGTGCTATCCTACATGGCAGCTCCGCTGGAAGCTACAGAGCGGAGAGTTACCAACTGCAACATTGCCACCCTGACGCCATCATAACCAAAAGGCCTTAAGCCGGATCCATGGCAACCTGATAGAACCCCATGAGGGGGACGGCCTTGCGAGCGCCGCGCTGAAGCAGAGCGAGTATCCTCTCGCATTTATTGGGCATGTTGGGGCCCAAAGACCCTCATAGGGAGAGGGCGATCAGCGTCTTTGCGTCACAGATGAGAATAAGGTGTCACTACTTAGGCAGGTCACACTTCTTGCTTGCTCTTACGAACTAAGTGGTCTCAGAAATATGTTTAAGGCCAATAGCCAACCCTCGAAAACAAAAAAAGGTACCCTCGTCCTCATGCGGCCAACCCACTTAGAACATCATCGAAGTACCTGTGGAAACCTAACCCGGATGCTGACCTCTCAGTCCCAGTAAAATTATCATGTTGGGCCTCAGAAACTGAGGCTCAGACCTGCTAGCTTACGCCTTCCAATCATCAGTGCCAATCTTTGCAAGACTATGATGACTGCAAAGCCCAAAAGCGCCATGTGATGATCCCAAACGTAATCCTCAGGTTGTAGGGCCCTCAAGGATACCCCAGTCCCGGCGTTGTCAAGGTTGCCGCCATCGCCGTACTCATATTTGCAAGCTGCCTCCAACGGCAGCTCATGTGAAGCTTATGCGACTTGAAGGTTTGCAAGTGCTTGTAAGCTACCACCCCGACCCTGCTACCAATGAACCTCCAGATAGGTCATTGAGCTCCCCGGGCGCTCAAGCCTACGCCATAGCACATGCTTAAGCTGCACTCATCAAAAGTGAGTTCTTTGACCCAAATACTGCACCAGAACCGTCCCCGCACAGAAACCTAACTAAACAGAGGTCTTTGAAAACGACCCCACAAGTTTGCACTACAAGGCCTGGAAAAAATCACACTCAACATGTAAAGAGCAGAACCGGACATCAGGCGTGAGAATCAGAGTAAGATGTTTGCCCCATCAACAGTATGCCATCATCAAATCACGTGAATCATGTGCATGTGGCTAAAGTCATACTTTGAGCCGGGCTGGTTGAACACATGCTTTGCCTTTTGTGTCTCCGTGAAGCGTTTCAAGTTTGCATACTTTTGGGGAAACCAGTTCTTGAGGAAGCAAACAAGGATATGACAGCGACTAGCGCACACTTTTCAAGAAGTTTTCAAATAGTTGTCGTTATGCCTTACCGAGGTACTGCTAAACAGGACAGTGATCGCACAAGCTGGCAGATCTTTTGGTAATGAACGCCGGGAAGATTTACCACCCCCTGTCCCCTGAATTCTCTGTGGGTACCAGATTTGTTGGAGGATGTTCCAGACGATTTACCTGTAGACCCAAAAA
This sequence comes from Symbiodinium pilosum, assembly GCA_905231905.1. Taxonomy (NCBI): domain Eukaryota; class Dinophyceae; order Suessiales; family Symbiodiniaceae; genus Symbiodinium; species Symbiodinium pilosum. The sequence goes on along the minus strand of CAJNIZ010001891.1, from coordinate 207,250 downwards.
CTGTCAGTTTGAATATACACTATGCCGTTGATTACTAGCCAAAATTCCACAAAAAAAAAAAAAAAAGAAAATACCTGTTATAGAGGAATTGTGGCTACCCCAGCCCCTGAAAATTAGGAGCCTTCGGCTGTCAAAATGACTATGACAAGGGCCATAGTGTCGGGGGCTTTGGGTTGCGAAAACTATTTTCTGAACTCAGCTGTGCGCAATCGGTTAAGCCCTGAGTTCTAGCTCATCAGCCCTGCCTGTGGGCCGGGGAGTATGTCCGAGGTGATTGCCCAGTAGTCTGCCCGACCTTGGCTCTTTGCATAAGAAAGTTTAGCCCCTATACTCCAACAGTTTAGGGTTTAGGGTCTAGCCCTTACCTGTAACCCGGATTACCTATGTGCTTGGGGTTGCAAAATGGACAACAAAATGGAAACTAGTACCACAATTGTGGGATGCAACACTAATGATACAATACAGAAAAAATCGCATTGAGGTATTGTGGCTTTACCTGTCTCCTGAATGGCTACAATCTCCTAGCTGTAGGTACTTGGGTTTGCAGGTGCCCCCAAAATCTGAATCCAAAGCATAACTCCAGCCACCCGTGTGCTTGCCTCAAACCATACATCCAAGCAAACATAAATCCTAAATACCTCGAACCGTAAACCTGTGAGCTATGAAGGATGAAACGGAAGAACGGAAACAACATAGAAGCTAGAATTTTATGGGGCGTATCTATGGCTTTGAAAGATTGCGTGCTGCAGCCTTGGGCATGAGTAGTCCCAGAACCGTATCCAGAGCAGGGGGGATGGAAAAGGACACTGCGCCCCAATATAACCCCAATATATACCCTATAATCCCTATTTAACCCATTATAGTAGTTTCCATTGTATTTTCCATTACCCCAATATAACCCCTATATATCCCCAATATACCTACCCTATAATCCCAGTTTCCATTTCATTTTCCATTTTCTTTTCCATTTGATTCTCCGTTATGTCGGTTTCCAGGACTTGTGGTCCAAGAAGAGGCCACGCTGAAAGTGAAGAGCTGCTCATCTGATGCTGCTGAGATTTGTTTTGCCCTAGATATTGCGGTTATATAGGGGTTATATACGGATAATGGAGAATATGGTGGAAACTACTAGAATGGGGGTATATATAGGGATTATATAAGGATAATGGAGACTACAGGTTTCCTAGAGCTCGCCGTCCAAGCTGACCAACCAAGGGCTTACAGCTTCAATAGTTGCCTTGCAAGGAAGCCACAACGGCCCCTCGCATGCCTAAGAAATGCCCCTATGAGGAAGCCTGAGGCTCCCTTTCCCTGGAAGTATTCAACATGCCTTGCCCGCATACTTAACTACAACATCTACAGTTTAGTAGAGATTTACGCCCCACCAATGACAGTAATAGGTATCAGCCAGAAAAACTGTAGGCAATTGGATCTACTGGTGTTTACCATCTTGCGCCCAAAAACCCCCCAAAAAAACGAAACCATGAACCCCAAACGGATTGTCGGCCCCACAACCTCTGTTCACGATCAACAAGTTGGCATGACTTCCGCCAGGAGGCTGTTCACAAACTTTCCTTCAAACACCTTCAGTAGTGGGCTTGAGTCCTCTGTTTGGGTTCCATGTGAACACATATTGACAGTACACACATGTAAGCACATGTATGTATCATGGTTCTGCTTTCGGCTAGTACCATTTGCAGGGAGGGAAAGAATTTCGCGTGGCACCACCATGGGGAGAGGGAAGGGGTCCCAATGTTGCATACTGTCGGGCCAAAATCATTATTCTAATTTGTTGGGATCGTCCATTGTGAAGTGCTTTAAAGAGCACAAACCAGCGCGTACAAAGAATTTGTGTTGAAGGTCCGAAGGACTTCCAGGGTGGAGCTCAAACCCTTAATTCTGCAGCGTAATCCCCAATCCTACACTTGACCAAAAAAAGCTACAGGAGGTTTTCCAAAGCCTGTCCTATATCTCCTCCTTCCTCTTTTGAGTTCAGCACGCCGAGAAAGCCCCGAGATGATTTTGCTTCAGATTCTTGCTGTGATATGTCTGTCAGAATGGTCTCTTTTGGAAGTCCACATAAGAAGGACTGGTTACAAATCATGCAGGGATGCCACACCTCCCCCCCGCCAGTTGTAGGGCATTCTGGTTGTTCACTGTCAAAATGAAGCATCACGATCTGCTGTCGTTGAGGTCATTCAGATTTTCCTCCTCCCTCCTGTGGCGCGGTGGGTTTCTTTCTCCCATGACTGTCGATGAGTTCAGATGTTTCCCCCTCCCCCTGTGGCTGTGGTGGTGTGGTGGTGTGGTGGTGTGGTGGGCGTTCTTTCTCCCAAAGCTGTCAGCACTCTTGTCTTGCTGAAAAACATTGAGACCTTCTTCGTCACCCTATTTTGTGGGTGGCTGCCTTCCTTGCATACATGCCATCATTCTCTGTTGCTGAACTCATTCAGATCTTAGCCTTTCCCCTTTGGGTGTTGCTGGTTTTCCTCTTCCCGGGACTCTCAGCATAATTGCAGTTAACTGTCACCCTGCAACAACGAGTAATTACCACCTCAGTACCGAGCTTTTGCTTAGATATTCCCCACTTCCCCGTGGTGCGAGTGGTTTCCTCTTATAGCGTGGGTAGTAGGCATTTGGCTTTTTTGAGATCTGCAACATCAACAAAATATCGTGACGAGGACACCCACCATCCCGTGGACTGCTGGCATTCTGACATTTGCAACCGATGACGGTTATGAGGATCGTGATCAGGATGCCCAGCGTCCTTCTGACTACTGCGCCTTCTGAGATTTGCGCCATCAAAGAATGACCACAGTTATGAGAGTAGCACCTCTGAGGCCTAAAATACGAGGACACTTGCGAGGATCGCGAGCTTGACACCCATCATCCTTGTGACTGACTGTTCACACTTGTGATATGCCTGGGCTTGGGGTCGGGGGACCATACCACGGGGGGGTTGAGAGGGTAGGGCCGGGCGCACCGTAACTCAACACACCCCAAACCCTAAATAGATGGTAGCTTGCATGAACAGGGGGACCCCAATTTCAACCCCAATTTCCTTGTACCCTTACTGCCTTCGTTGCTAGAAATGCACATAGCCTTTTCCCAAAGCAACAAAACATCGACCCGAGGCCTCGCTGGCTTCTCCGCCCACAGCCCAACTGCCTCAATACTATAATATGTTACTATATTACTATACTACTATATGAATATATTATACTACATTAATACATTACTCTATTACTATATCATGTTATAGTATTATAAGATCATGGTGCATCAGCTTTCAGCTTCAGCGCTTGTAGTTATACTCCCCCTTAAGTAGATAGAATATGGGGTGTATGGGGGTCTTATCATAATTTACCAAAAGCCATATTCTATCTACTGAAGGGGACTATAAGGGCAAAGAGTTTGGGGGGGTAGGGCTTTCTAGTTTTGGGATTAGGGCTTATCTCTTGCCTCTCGCCTCGCCTCTTCCAGAACCCTGAATATGTTTGAGTTGGGCTTGTTTTTTTAGACCTGGGATTTCAGCTTAGTCTTCAGGGGCATACGGTGCGTCGAGGAGTAGAAGCGTATTGTCACGTACCATCTGACTAGCCGAAGCAGCAGCACTGCTCGCAATAGCAGTAGCCATAGTAATGCTATGCCTCCCACACAAAAACGTCAACACTCCCAAGCATGTCATCACAAGGACAACTTGCAGCCATGCAGCTGATGCCCACAGCTCGCGGTAGGGCAAAGGCGCTTCCTCATCTTTTTGCAAATTCTAGCTGGAACTTTGGACCGTCCCTTCATGTCAGATTCCAGCACGATGGGTCATGCTGAGTGTCTACTTTGGGCAAAACAATCTCCATTCCTAGCCTGTCCAGACGTTGGGCCTCTAATGTGGGTCGTCATGTTGGTGTTCTTGCGCGCCTGGTATGTCTCACCGGCATCCCTTTAAGGCTCTTCCAAACACTGAAAACCTTTGGGTTGTCTCTAGGACATGAGAGCTGCGGAGAACAATACCCATGTAACTCAAAAGAAGGTTCCATTAATCTCAAGTATCCATACCGCACATCCCCAAGTCGGGGCTCGCTGGTGGCAACGAGTGGGCCCAGAATTCGGAGAACTGCACTTTTCAGCCCCAATGCTCCAACTAGGGTAATCGTACCCCCCAACTCTATCTATCTAAGGCAGCATGCTTGAAGAACCCTAGTTGCTGAGTTCCCTATGCGAAAATTGGGTATACACCTTCCAGTAGAAACAGTAGACCAAGATGATCCCCCCAAATCGTGAATCAACTCTTTGTGGATGACTCACCCTGGCATTCTTCCGTGAGCGAGCCACTGTACAATTCCAAAAACGGCAAAGGGCAAAGGGTACTCATCCAGCTGCTAAGATATTGAGACAAGGCTCCGGAGGGCACTTGCACTTTGCCGCCTGGCACGCCCCCCAGGTCTCCCAACTCTGTTAAGGAGGGCTTGCGGTTTAGTGTAGAAGCAAGGCTCCAAGCAGAAGTCAGCAATGCAAGGCTTGGCGGGGTTGGAGCGCACTAAGGCTTGAGGAGTACCTCTAACTAGTTCAGGGTAGGTGTGCTGAGCCCTTCTTGGAATGACTTTGGGATGAGGCTTCGCAAGTGTTTCGGACTGACGCGTCGAGGGGTTAGCATTGAGCCGTAGTGGTCAGGGTCAAGGGACTCGGGTTTGGCCTGCAAGGGTTGAGGTGTAGAGCTGAAGGGGGATTTAGGCATTCATGGAGTGTGCTCCGGCTCAGCAAGTCTGCCTAATACCCCAAGCACAACGTACAGCTTAGTAGCAATGATCCTCTAACCCACGTAGGTAAACCCCATAAAACGTAGGTAATTGGGGAACAGGTAGGGCTTCCAAATTTCTTCTCATGGAACACTTTATAGAGGAGCAAGACCCTTTGCAAGGACGGCCCATGATGGAACGCTCCCTTCAAAGACGTCTACATTCCAGGGCCTCCGCTACGGCTCCAGTAAGGAACGCCCGAAGCATGGGGGTAAAAAGCGTAATTCGGAGTCGTTTGCTCTTGGTGGATGTAGGCTTGGGAGTAGGCCTTGGCTTGGAATATGCAGGCACAAAAGCTCACCACGTCTACTGTATACTCCTAGATGCAGAGAGAAACAGTCCGTAACTTCCAGGAAGTAACCATGCCCTTAGAGGAGTACTGAGCCCAAAGGATCCGAAGTTACTGTAAGGTTTCAGTCAAAGCCATTCCAGCCGCAGGAGGCAGGAAAATGAACAAAACCAAAGACACCTGAAGAATCATGCTGAAACCAGATTTATGCTCTGCATACGAATAAACACTCAGGCCCAATAACCGGATTTTGGGGGATTGGATTGCGGGAAGTGATGATTGCCGTCGTGCTCCAAACTGCTTGCGCGGAGAGACCGGCTCTGCAGATTCCTAAGCCTTGCACCGCGGACCCTTAATCTTACACTCCAACCTCAAATTTAAGGGGCAACCTCAAATTTGAGGGGCTTCGGGAGCCTGAACATTCAGAACATGGGCTGCAAGAAGAATCTTAATCCCAAGACCATAAACCTTCAAACCTAAACCCTTGTCCTTCCAACTGAACCCTGACTCTGTGCTGGCCTGACTGGCCCTCTTTTGGTGCGGCGCCTCCGAAAGCCTTGGCTGCAGACATCCAGGGGATCAGGGCTTAATGTAGAAGCATAGATATACACACATACATATGGGTGGTTGTCAAAATTATGGTCCCTTTTTGGGTACCCTAAATATTAGGTGCCGTATTATAATAGGGATCCAAAACCGACCATAATTTTGACAACCACCCATATGCATATATATATATATGATATACCCTGAAAAGGTTTTCAGGATTATTTAGGAGGATACGGTATGTGGGGTTTAGAATGTTACCCCAATAACGCGGAATCAAAAGCCAAATGGAAAAGAAATTGGACATGAACTGGAAGCTGGGTTGGGATAGGGGTTATAGTCCCCCTTGAGTAGATAGAATATGGTGTATTCGGGGATCTTATTATAATATACCCAAAGCCATATTCTATCTATTTAAGGGGACTATATATACACATATTTGCAGTCTTCTAAGAGAAGGTGTTCATAATCTACTGAAGGGGGAACACAGTACGGGATGCGGAAGCTTTGGAGTGCGTGACCTCGGGTTTCAGGCTTGGATTTGGTGTTGCTGACCTTGAAAATGTTATGTTGGGCCATCTTGTTCAGATGTGGGAGATCTCACTTCCACCACAAGGCTACAGAGCTGTGAGTTCTAATCCCTTCCCCTAACTCTAAAGGTCCATGTACCCAAAAAATTAGGTACTTGGGATTTGGGTAATAGTAATTATAGTACAGGTTTTGGGTAAGTATATGATTATTAGGTATTTGGAGCCCTAGATTAGCATTAAACCATGGGAACCTGAAGGAATATGGGGTCCAAGGCGTGGGGCTTACCTCCTCCCAGGCCCCCCAAGCCCTAAGCACTAAACTCAACCCAGGCAACGGCAGTTGATCTCCCCGAATTCCTCACTGCGATCGCTGGAAACAAGAACCCAGCAGCAAGTTAAAGCCCATTGCGGTGAGGGGCATCATGTGAATTAGATGTACACACATATTCATATATAGATAGATAGATAGATAGATCGATCGATAGGGTTTTTGGATCCAATTCGATCTCTCCCAACCCCTCAGTCAGCACTAATAAGTCAAGCTCTATCCTCCGCGAGGGCGGGCTTCCCAAAGGTGCGATTCCATGTCAAACCTTTTTTGACGCATACTTTTACTGTTCTTAGGAGGATTTTCAGCTCGGTCTTGGCCCAACTGCCAAGCCAGCCCCCACCCCCACCACTGCTCCCCAACTAGTTGCCAAGGCAGCGGCAAACGTTTCGATCATGCCGCCGCCCACGATGAGCGTTGTCTTAGCCAGCTTATTAAAGGTTGGCTAAGGTTCTGGTGGGAACTCAGGACTGTAGGGGGCCTCGAGGCGCTAATAGAACGAGGTGAGTAGTGTGGTAGAGGGCTTGTTTGTTGAGGATGGTGTGTCCAAGAACTTAAACGTGTTGCGCACATGGACACTTAGCAAGTCCCCACGGCCTGCTATTGCTGTTGCTTAGGCCTTACGTTACCCTTAATTGGGTCTGTGTCTATGTAGCTCCTAATTTAAGTATTTGGACTCTATAGAGGGTGCTCGGGCTGTGCCAGAATGTTTTTTAGCGCCAGGATCTCGAATCTAGAGGCAAGCTTTGGTAGCGATATGTCTACTATAAGGGGCCTGGCTTGAAATACACAGTTCCTGATGCATGTTCTGCCGGATCCGATGAGCTGCTTGCCGTTGGCTTCTTTCGACGAAGTCGTCGCCTGGGCTTGCGTGCTGCGCGTGCTGAATTCGTGGCTGCTACTCGGCAGTCGCATTGTTAAAACTGCTTGCTGGAGGCAGGTTGCTGCGCCGGCCTTCGCGTCGAGTTTGTAGTGCCACGGCGACTGCTGCTTTCAGACTGCCGTACATCCGCCAGGGGATGTGGTAGGACTGTCCTCGGGGCTGCGGGCTGCGTCGCTTTGCCTGCGACTGACTGCTTCTGACTGCGTTGAAGCTCCTGCCTTGCCACTTGGTCACGAGCTGGCGTCGATCCACCCTCACTTGGATGCCGCGTCTGGTCCAGGTGTACACGGCTTGGGTGTCGGGCGGCGTCAGCCTTTGCAAGTCGCTGCTGCTGATGCGAAATGTCTGCGCCTGGGCGGGTGGCCGGCCAGTTCGGCAGTCCTCCCTCTTGCGCGATCTTGCGACGCTCCTGGTAAGCGGTGCTGTGGATGCCTGCTTCATGTCGGGATGTAGTTTGCACAGCCCTCCAGAAGACGCAGCTTTAGCTGCGGATTATCCCGCAGTGCCTTTCGGAGCCGTCTCTCCGGTCCGGCTTGCGGGGGTCGTTTGGTCCACAGGACTGGCGATCTTGACCCGCTGCGGGTAAGAACCTCGTAATCCTGTTTGTTCTCTCTCATCCTGCGTGCGGTTCTGCCCTGGTTACTTGAGGATATCAGCTGCAACAGGAGTCATGCGGGTCTGTGCAGTATTGTCAGCTGGCATGCTCTGGCTCGTGCGCACTTCTTTTCTTTGAGCTGGTTGCTACGTCCACACATGTTGCGGCGCGCGGCTGCTTGGTCGCACCGGTCTTGCCTGATTCAATCCACCTGTGGCGTCATCATGCTGCGGGAAGCTTCGGTACTGGCTCTGTTTGGATGGCACTACAAGACAAGACCTTGCGGACCAAGTTGCTTCCTCGAAGATGCTGGGTCCACGATAGCTAGGGGCTGATACATTCTTGCCTGACAGGAGTCTTGGTGCATAGCTGCGGCTGTCGACGAGCGTCTCTCGCGTGCCCAGGATGACCGTAAAGCTGCGCATGCGACTTTGAGGACACACCACGGGGTTGGTGTTGTCTGGCTTCGCAAACTCGAGGCACTGGATTTGGAAGATCACCTGTTCGAGTGAGCTTTACTTGTTCTTGCTTGGGTCATGCTACTTCGGCTTTCTTTATAATTCTGTCCTCTCGCTGTGCAACTGGACGTGGGAGATCGCCCTGTCCGGATAGGTTGGGGTTTATTGCAGGATAGGTGTTTCTGTGGAATGGGGTCTTGACTAGGAATGGGGCATGTTCCATATCCTTTTGCACTTGGTTCCCCATTACAGTATCTTAATCCTAAATCCTGTATCGCGCTGCAGAAACCTGTTTAAGCCCGAATAAACCCAGAACAACGCACTACACCATGAATCTGCAGTAGTGGCCACTTCAGTTGAATCAAACGACACTCGTCCTATCCCTTTCGAGCAGCAAAAGGCATGCCCGGATAGAAGAACATGGAACCTACCTATATGAGCCATAGTCTAAACTCCTAGTATCCATTTTAATAACCCCTATAATACTCCCCTATATAATCCCCTACATAACCCCCTTTAAAGAGTTTAGACTATAGCTCATATTATGTTGCTCATGCCATCTGAGAGCTCCACCTGCATCAGCCATTACTTAGTTAGCATGGTAAACACTGTGCCAGCGCTCCAACAAAACCCAAAAACCACCTAAACCCTAAACCCTAAGCCCCAAACCCTTGACCGCGTGAATTCCACGCCAGGCCTGCCAACGGGCTGGGCTGCATTTTGGGTTGTACTAGGGGTCCTCTGTTTTTGGAAACCCCATCTCAAAGGCCTGACCCTTTGGGAGTTGAGACGAATGTGGGCTGATATTCAACCTACTGGCGCTTGAGGGAGAGTAGGGGGGAGGGAGCAGAAAACTACTTCAGGGTCTTCCATAGGAACTTTTCCAGAAATCCATTCCCCCGCAGAGCCTCAAGCACCAGTCTTTAACCATTTGCCGAGGGGCCTTGCAGGGCTTGAGCCACGCATTCCCTTGCCAGAGCTCAAGAAATTCAAAGGATCAGGAAACCAAATACATGCATCTACGCGTATATCCGTACAAAGGCGTGTCCACAATACATGTGTATCACAAATGCAAACATTCACCCATAATTGCAGCCGTCTCAGCTACGGGTAACAAGTTGACTGCGATTCCGTGCATCAATATCATGTGAGCTCTTCGTGCTCACGGATGCCCACCACGTGAACAAGCATCCCGTGAACAAGGCTCTTAACAGCAAAAACGGGCCATTACCTGTAATTCAGTAATCCAGGTAAGGCCGACAAGGGCGTGGCTTGCTGATTGTGGCGATAGCCGGATCTGTTGGTGTAACACGGTCAGCACAGATTCTGTTGACGATAAGGACAAAGCTTGCAAAAACGTAGCTGAATCACGGCCCGAGCTGCTCAAAAAATCCAATAAGGAGAGCCCCGCATCCCAAGTTCAGCATGTGCGGACCATGAAGAGATATGTCTAATTTCTGTAGCAGGGGCCTTGCAACGATCTGGCTCTTAGATCCGGTTGTGCTTCGTGTTTGTTACGCAAGGATTTACTTGTTTGCAACTTCTGGGGGGCCTCGAATGGGCTTTTCACACGTTTCCCTTCTTCTGCGAATCCTTACTCAGGTACCACACACTCTCACCGTGGCACCACAAACTTGACCGGGCAGGAAACTTGGTCCGAAGACACCTACCACATACTCATCTACATCTGCGAGGCTCGCTCGAAACTCATGAAGCTAGTTTATCAGTAGCTAGCAGACACCATGGATCAAGGCATCCAAATATTCTAACAGACATCAGAAGCCACAAGTGGCTCACGGCACTCCAGCTTTTCCCAAGACCCAAGAGTTCCCTAGAAAGGGGTGGCAGATCCTTGAAGAGGTTCTTGCTTCGCCATCTTTTAAATGCTCAAAAAAGAGGTCCACCTATAAAGCTCGCACGTATGCAAGGGCGCCGTCTTGAAACCCTCCCCTTTACTCAATCGAGACCGCGTGGCATGGGCAACAAGGGGCAACTGGATAGACCACCTTCGATGGTGCCAACATTGTCATGGCTACTGGTACTTAGACCGGAGTGAGGAAGTGAATCACCAGTTAGCATCAGACAGCACTGCTACTTCTGCTATTCACTGCAGCAAGACATGCAGTTGCACTAGCTCGACGTCTGCTTTGGGTATGCGTTTAGATGGGTCCTGTTCCGGGGACTGACTGTCAGCGCACGTTCACAACCTGAGCTTCGGTATTGCGTCAAGACTCCTTCTGGTCTTCGGGGTAGAAGGGGCTTCCGATGTAGTCCGGGCACATCTGCATGGAGACAACATTCGAAGTAGTTGCCTGTGCCACGGGTCATGTTCAGCAACCCTAAGCCATGTACCCTAAGCGCTTGGAGCTGTAAACCTTAGCCTGTATAGCCCAGATCAGGGAGAAAAAAGGATGAGAAAGAACGAAGGGATCCATGGCGTTCTCTTATACAAGCTGTAGGCAAAACCATGGGTCGGGGTCGGATCAGGTTCAGCAAAGAATAACGAAATCTTCCTAACAACATCTTCTTACCTAATGAGATGTGCATCTTAACTTGGCTCTAAAACATTATTGCGCTACTTCGGCCCAGATGGCTCACCCAAACTGACATGTAAGAAACAGACCTGGAGCACGTCAACGAAAGCTCACACAAACAAACTGCAACAAACAGGTAGAGACCTTTCAGTGACCTCTTCCTCGGCTGATGTATCTCAAAGCCAGGGAATGTCTGATGAAAAGCTTCAGGCTTGGCTGCTGTTGGAGTAGCTGAAATCGCGTTGCCATTAATGTTTGGGTTCAGGGTTTAGGGTTTCAGTGGTGTAGAGCTCCAGGAGCAAGCCTGTGATTTTGCACTGCAACCACTGCAGCAGTGAGGAAGCTTTCTTGGATAGGTCCAAATAACCATGTAAATTACCCCACCTAGGGGTGCTTCACGAGCTAGCCGGGGCTCTCTGCTTCCAGACGATTAAGGCCGTTTTTATGAACTTGACTGGGATTGAAGAAAAAAAAGCAAGTTGGGGTGCGGTTGTCCAAATATGTTGGGGACCAGGTTGGATATTGATCCTGGCGGCAGTGTCCAATTTGAAGGGCTACTCCAGCTGGATTGAATGCAGAACATGCTGTGATGGCCCTAGGCCCTGAACCCCTTACACCCCTGAACCCTCTACACCCCAAAACCCCTAAAACCCCAACCCCTGTTGAAGGCGGCTCGGGGAGCTTCGGGTGCCTTGGTCTCCTAGGTTACCAGTCCTAGGATGCGTGGTGGCCCCTATTAACACTAGTACTAGTGGTAATTAACCATAGTTGGTACATAACAGTAATATATACTGAGTATAATTATTAATAATGAGCACAGTCATAGCTTCAATGACAGAAACAAGTAACAGCAAGCCGGAAACCATCACAATTAACAGTAATAGTGGGTATAGTCGTGGGGCCCCTAAACCCTAAGCCCTAAATCCCTAAACCCTAAATCCTAAACCCTTAACCCGAGTGGCCTTGTAGTTCAGAGGTGCCAGCGTCGTACCGTTCATGACGAAGACCTCAAGTGGAAGCTTCTAATAACCCCAAAAAAGGACTCAAGACATTCGCTTTAAACTTTAACCCCTGCGTGTCGTTACAAGGTCCCGAACTCTTCCACCTTTGCAGAAATTCCCGGAGTCGACATAGGATCGCAAGAATTAGTCATTCAGAGCAATCAGGAGCACAAAATCATGCCCTTGCAGTTTCGCTGCTCGTGGTCGTCCAGGCGCCGGCGTGGTGAAGCTTGCATCGGCCAACGAGGGGTTCCTCAGCACCATAGCTTAGATCAACCCCCCCCTAGAGTAATAGCCGCTGAGTATGGAGTTCATAAGGCTTTAACATATCTACAATAGTCCCTTGTGGTACCCATGCTTCAATGATGATGTCTTCAAGTTTTCAAGTTCATGTCAATGGCCCGGGGCTGAGCAAAAACACCGTAAATCACAGACTCTTAATCCCCAACCCAAAGCTCAAAACCCTAAGCTTCTCTGAAACCTGAATCCGCAACATCCTGAAACACTAAAATCCACAAAGTCTGAACTCTCAGCCCGAAACCCGAAGCCCTAAACTGCCCTAAACCCCGCGATGAGCTCTGGCATCAGGTCTGCACACAGGCCAGGAGCCATCTCTTCATCAGTGTGGTTATATAAGCTGTATGGGGGTTATGTGGGTTTAGGGTTTCAAGATCCTATAGGGTTATTTCGGGGGTATATAGGACTGCTTGAAAGCCGAAACTTCAAACCAAACACCGTAAACGGTAAATCTTCAACCCTCCTGATACCTACTTTCGAGGTCCAGGTAACACTACTTGGAGGGACCCTGGTGTCAGGCATTATATTACACCACTTAATAAGCCCATTCTAGCCCCATACTGCAACCCTTTATAAGGTTACCTAGCCCCTTGATAAACCCTAAACCCCTTAGTAAACCCAAAAGACTAAATCCTAAACCCCTAAACCCCTTGGTAAACCCAGGTTACCACAAAGTAAGCCCAAAGAAGTTGGCCAAGGAGCTCCGCTTTGATCCGCTCCACGTCTGCATCAGAATTCGCCAAGCGAGGTTCGAAGCTCTCAAGCTTGAACCTTACCGAAGGGTTCTAATTGTTATCACTATTACGACTACTGTTACTACTACGATTACTCTCATTATTGCTAGTATTACTGTTCTTATTGGTATAGTGGTTCCTTGTTGGATTTGATTTTTTGGTGTAACGGATTTGGGGTGTAGAAGATACCTGGGACGTCTTTGAGGGTCGTGTTTTGGGTTGAAGGATGGATTGGGTGGGGTCTATGGGGGGGTCCAAGTCTGCAAGTAGTTCCTGGTTATACGCAGCACCTATTTTCGGATGGACCTTGCAAGTTTGGATAGATTTACATCATGAAATTTGGAGGCCATGGTGGGACCATTCTCCAAGTAAACCACCATTTGGAGCGAAGTTGTGTGTGGTGGTTGTACTCATACTTATAGCGTTGTGTCGGATTAGCTTCTTTACGCATTCCAAAATTAGGGACCCCTTTGGAGGAATACGTATAACAAGGACAAGACATGATCTTTGTAAAGATAGCAGCGGACCCCTTTGCAGAACTCCCAATTGGAGATGTGTTGACAATCGGGGCTGTGTTTTTCAATTCAATGAGGCTTACGGGAATCCTTACACAGAGAAGGGGCATTATCTTCAGGGTTTAGGTTTGATTTTTACATTTTAACCTGGGCACTTTTTTTTGGAGACGTGCCTTGAAACTCTTGAAGCTGGAATAATAGCACTGCGGAAGCGGCGGCAACCGGATGCTACCGAAGACACCCAGGACAAACCGCGCAGTAGTCGCTTTTGAACTACGCAACGGCTGTTGAGTTATTGATAGCAAGACCAATCCTAATCTGGCCGAGGATGAGGCTACTACGCCTATAGGTCACGGCCCAAAAGTTTCAACCATAGCTACGGCAGACCAGGCAGCGTCAGTTGAGTACAACTAAACACGATTCCTGAACTCCTGCATGTTTCTGACCATAACATCCACACAAGACTCTCCGAAGGACAGTCCCCAAACCCGAAGGCCAATCTTCAGGTCTCAGAAAAACCAGCCTGTTGACCTGCGAAGTTTTGGAGGAACTTCTCTGAGAATTAGTTCATGTTTTTCTTTGGTCCTGCAAAACTTCTCGCACGAGGAGCGGTGAAAGCACGAATCGGGCGATGGTGCATTCCCAAGTGTCCCACTCATGACCTTACAGAACATGCAGGTACGGTGGGGGTGCTTCCATGGCATCTATACCAACACGCTTGTCGTCTCACTCAGCCTTTGACAACAAAACGGTGCTGCATCTCCCAGCCCAGAAGTATGGGTATAGCGCAACTCAAAGCATAAACACACAATCCAGCATTCATAATGAGTGGTTGTCAACAAACGGCTAGACTCTAGACTGCTAGGCCGCAATCAACCCTAGCCCATCCTCACGAAATCGTTCTCGATGTAATTCATGCAAAGGAGATAGAATTACGTGTGTCCTACTCTATCTCGATGTAAGGATTCCGACACACAGATTGCGCGCTAAATGTCCACCCAAATGGCACCTGCCAAGCCCAGCACTCCAAATCCTACGGAGCTAAGCTGAGTGACATGTGCAAAGTCGGAGCGCCTGGAGCACGAATGCTCGTGCTCGTGTTGAAATGCATCCAAATCAACATGTTAGGCCCATATGGTAGTTTCCCTGAATAGGGGACCCCAATATAGACCCCAAAATACCAGAATCCTTATTATGGGGACCTCCAAAAAAGGTACCCCTAATTTTGGGAAATCCCCATATCATCCAAATGCAGAAGCTGAGAGCCGCCCGGACGAACTCAGGGGTCCATAGGGTTTAAGGTTGAGGGGTTAAAGAGATATATTGAGATAATGGAATATAAAATGGAAACTACTATAATGGGTTGTATAGGGTTATATAGGGGTTATATTGGGATAAAGGAAAATAAAATGGAAATTGCTATGTTATATTGGGGTTACATAGGGATTATACATGCTGGAGCCCAAAATGATCCCGATCGGGAGGAGCTTCTTGCGGGATCTATCTATTTGGTTGCTTTACAAGGTCTTGTGGGTGGTCTCAAACAAGAAGTCATCTGGGGACTTGGCCAATATTTTTGACAGCCTCCTCCATCAGGATAGCCAAAGAGTTTCCTGCCAAGCAGCTTGCCAGCTTTGGGTCTCACATATGCAAAATGTCCGTCCTATGCCGGATGCTTCTTGGACTTTCCTCGGGTTCAAATAATCCGGTTCACTGCCTTGTCATCCCAAGCATAGAAGAATCAGGTCAGCAAAATTACAGATAACAAGGGAGAGGCAAGCCATTTTTCTCAATTTAACCACTGAAAGTCGGCACTCAACAATTCTCCAACATGTTCTCGATCTGACCATAAGACTGTTTGGGGCTGATTTCTTGGGATCCTATTTGATGAAAGAAGGCCCATGCGGTTGCCAAGGCTGGTTGTTTTGCATTGCCTGAGAGGCATGGCAATAGCCACCAACAAGCTGAGGCCCCACTTTTGAGGGCCCTCTTGTAGCATGTTGTGGAGCTAGCCACCGTGACAAAAATGAACCTGAATGGCGGCGTTTTTCCTTGAGGTAACAATGTACTTCAGCCTGGCAGAACCATTCATGTGCTTGATGGGATGGGGATTTGATGCCGTTCAAAAAGCAGTTGCATGAACAATGGACCACTGCTATCACTGGCTGATGGATGACTAGCAGCCATTGAAAGGTGTCTGGGCTCGGGCTTGACCCAGCATGGATGCGAATTCTCGGGCAGGCCAAAGAATCGCTCTTGCACAGCCGATGGCCAACATGGATAATGCGAAAGTAGATGACATGTAGTCTGCGTTTCCGAAAAGCCCAGCTTCCCCTGCAACTTGACTGTTTAGGGTTTAGGGTGTTAACTTTACCCCAGGAAGGAGTGCACAGTGCCCTCAGCCATGGGCCCCATGCGCCGTGAAGAGCAACTAGAGACCTGAGTCGCCCTGTTCTAAAGAGGGCACTATTCTGGGTTGCGGTGAAGGACCTTTTTAAAGTGACTACTATATACCCTACCCATAATATGCTAACTTAAAGCCTAAATCCTATGTACCCAGATTATGGTAACTTAAGTCCATTTCCATAACGGCAGTTGCAGGGCCTGCCTCAAAAACTTACTGGTAGTTTGAGTATTATTTAGGGCTTCAGGGCTTACACCTACTGAGGACTAAGGGACTATAATCCTCATGTAAAACCTCTTTTATGGTATATTATTCCTTACTAAGCTCCAGCAAGAAATGTAGGAATCGGCGAGCCCGTGCATGTGCCTCGCATCCCGTTGACGCTGTAGGTTGAGGACGATTCTGATTCGCGCGCCGTGCGTCACCCGTTTACGATCGCGTTAGCCATCCAGTAATCCTTTGGTCTCTCACTATACTCATCGGAGGTTGGTTTTGGGAAGCATACACAGTTCAACAAAGAGATAGAATTCCAGCAGCAGGTGCTGCAGCTCTTATCCTACCCTGACACAATTCAACGTGGAAGCAGCCTTGAGAGATGCCATGGGCCACTGGAGCCGTGGGCTTCTGCAGCACCTCCAGCGTCAGCTCTCCTCAACAAGGGATTCAGCAGGTGAGGGTTGGTGGGTTGGGGGTTTACAAGCACTTTGAATTTCAAGGTTGAAGGGCAATTCAGATGCTTGGGGCATGGAGCGAGTATGATTTCAACGTTCGAGGCTGAAGGAGGCTGAGAGCATCTACGGCCTGACATCAAAACGCACCCTGGGCAAAGTAAACTTGACGCACAAATTTCCCCACAAAACGAAAAAAAACAAAGAAGCTGCAGCCACACTGTGTCGTCGAAGTCCGAAAAGTCCAAAGGTGCTAGAGCCCTAAACAGCCACCCTAGAATGTTGAATCACTGTAGTCCAGAATGCAATCCTAGTCCAAAAGGCAAGAGTTGATATTGAAACCATACCTGTTCCAGCAACACATGCACGGACCAACACGTACTACCAAGCACACCATTGGCCGGCCCAGCACATGCAGAATTGGGAGGCTGTCTTTTCGACAAGCTCTATCTTCGCCTCCGATGTGGCCAAGCTGGGCCTTCTACGCCGATGTTTACATTGGGGGCCGACATTCCAACTGCATGGACGGGCAGATTCCAGGCTGATCGAAGCCACGCAAATTCAGGCATTTAGGTGGGAAAAAGATATACCTGGGTCAGGTAGAATATCTCGCAGGTAAAAACCATATGAGTGTCGGCGGCTGAGAGGTGGGAGGGAGCTCCAACGAATCCCAGTACGGAATCGGCCAGTGTACCGCAAACATGATGGCCTTAGGTACCGGATACCCTAATCTCAATGACTTTCGGTACCTGAAGCCCTCAAGTTTACGTCCCTAAGCCTCAAGGCAAGTGTCCTGGCACTGTTGGCGGGCCCAGAAGCGCCTCACGAAGTGGAGGATGCTTCTCTACACGTGCGCTGGCCAAATTGATGTTAAGGTCACAATTTAGGGGCCTATGATTCCTGGATTACTATACCGCAAACTCTCACCTGCATTACTATCCCGTGGAGAATATCAATAAGAGTTGCGTGTCAAGGCTCAGGTTGTTTGGAACAGAGCTACCATGATAGGGGTTCCGTGGATGTATGGCGATGCTGCCCCGTCCGAGGCCTCAGGGTTAAATGCTCTGCATTCACTGAAATGAGTGAGCACTAATGATGGTGTCGTGATGGCAAACACGATTCTGATCACAGTCACCATTCAGAAGCCTCCGCAAGCCATCCTGATAATGATTCCCGCGCCGCTAGCATTGTCTATGTAATCCTCGACTTCTGATGCACTATGTAGTAAGGCGGGAAACTGCTCCGTAGAGCTTTCAAAGCCGCAAGCGAGTGGTCAGAAGCCAAAGGAGAATTGTTCCCATCCGAGTTCCTCTGATTTCGAACAAAACCTGATTGAATAGATCCTAAGCCGTCAAACCAAACCGGTCATAGGCATTGTGCTGTCCTGTGACCCGCCAACAGCCCCGGAACAAACTCTGAATGAGAGAGCCCCTCCAGTCTGAAGCCCGTACACCCTGCACAAGTCCCGTGAAAGCGCCGTAAGCCCTTGACCAGAAACCGGAGAGATGTTTGGAATAGTTTCAACTTGTCTCAACTCTGAGTCGAAACTGAAGAATCCAAGCAGCATCGAGTTCGATGGCATTGCCCTGGTACTCCTTCCTCGGGCAGTGCTCCATGCAGCATCCCTATCCCGAAGTATGTAGGATGTAGGGAACCCTACAGACTCTGTATCTCTCTAGACGCACCAGCACAGCTGCAGGGCAAACAGGTGAGCCTTCAGAAAGCCCACAGAATCTCCAAACCCCATGTGCTCCGTGTCTAGTGAGAGCATATAAAAGACATGCTAGAACCAGGTCTCATGGGCAGAGACCTTGAAGAATTTCTCGAGGCTTTTGTGATGAAACAGCCTGAGGGGATGACAATTTCTATTGTAGTGAGTACGACAGCACAAGCCTGAGAGCTGTTATGATCCCTACCTCCTGCTGGCGGATCCCTCTAGAAGTCCTGGCTACAATGTCCATGCTACACAACGTTCTTATGCCTCTTCCCGATCCCACCAAGAAGGCACAAGCCACAGCATGTTTATGAGCTAGCGTCGCAAACATGACCACAGAAGAACACCACGTGCCGCCGCTAACAGAGCCTTGGACTGAAGGCAAGTTCAGCAATTCTGGGGTTCAGAAACGGTCGGTTGGGGGTGTGGGGTCCTGGGCCTAGGGCTTTGAGGACATCGTTTAAGATGAAGGAACACGAGAACAAGATACTTGACTTGCTTGATGGTCTCACTGAAGGTTAAAGGCTCAAGATGCTACAGGGTTACGACAGCGCTGAGAAGACTTAACTTCACCATAACTTCATTGGAGCTATTGTTAGGACCTCTGTTCTCATGTCACAGGAACTGCATGCGGTACCAGAAAATGGCTACTGCCATGCTGCGTGCGGCAATCTCAGCTTGCACACGGCAATTTTGTGATGTGTTGAATGCTCGTGTCCTACAACCTGAGCCTCGAATTGTTTTTGACTTCAGTGGCAACCAGTGGGGCGTTACAGTCAGGATTCATCTGTGTAAGCGGAGCCCAGTGACGCTGCGAAGGCTGCCAGGCACCAAATGCTTAACTCAGAAGTCCGCAAGCCCGGTTCCGGGGTGCTTCTCATCAGAAAATGGAACCCTCTACAAGTCTCAGAACCCAGAATTCCGGCCGCTGCATTGCATCCTTCAAGGGTTTGCAGATTGAATCGTGCCGTGGTTCCCCACTCACAACCAGCAGGTCATGGGGGGGTGCAAGCCTATGAGCAGGTTTGCCTAGGCCCAGAAGCCTTCCCAACTTTGGAAAGAGGCATGCCGTGATGACCAGAGAACGGTCCTGTCTTCAAATCAATATTTCCTCAGTCAAACACCCTCGGACCAAAAGCCAAGAAGAAAATATGGTATAGATTGCCCCACGCAACAAGAGCGCCACAATTCCAAAATAGATACCCTTACATACTTACCATCATCCCTTGTGCTCACTGCGGTGGGCCCTGACTAAGGCATAAAGGGAAAATCCGAGGAGCTGATAGCCTCAAACCGGGAGACGAGACCCAGCTCCTCTGCTGCACACGAGCAAATTTGCAGGATTGTCCCAAACTCAGACAGATACTGCTGCTGCTGCTACTGCTCCTCCTCCTATAACTACTACTACTAATAATAATAATACTGGGTAACCAAAATCCTCTCAGTGCCCTCTAATATTGAGGCGAAAAGGGGAGCATCAAGAAGATACAGATACACCCCATGACAACAATGACGATGAAATAGTAAGAATGCAAGAACTAAGAACAATGTGAGAATGCCAGAAACTCATTGGACTTCTAAGAATGCGACTGCCAGGAAACAGATGACCACCGAAGTCGGGCTGAATTCAAAACGTCTTTCTGTACAGCAGCTCCCTCAAGTTGAGTGGGTTAGAAGTTCGGAATACTGCAGTTGTAGCTTTGGTCTCCCAATAAGCGCATCTCAAGTTTGATTACAGTAGAAAATTACCTTGGCTTGGAACTTACAACCCTCCCAGGCACTAATCCCTGTTCGGGAACCACGTAGAACAGCCCCAAACCAAAAACAACAAACAAGTTAACTAAATGCCAAAGCCCTACACCTTAAGGGTTTAGGGTTTATGGTTTGACACCAGATCCAAGAAACCAGGAGGAAAGCTTTAATCCCTGAACCCCGATGCCGAAATCCCTGAAATGACCTGGAGTCAAGGAGCAGTACCGCAAAAATCCCCCATATAAACCCCAGCTTCCATTTCATTTCACTGTTGCTTTTCCATTAGATTCTCCATTATTTGGGTTATCCCTGAATCCTAGTTCTCCCCTATAAAAAGTATGTTTCGCGCCATCCTTGAGCCTTGAGCCTCTTGAACCTTGGGCTACCGCCCCGATCCTACGATATATCCAAGATCTCCTACTGGTGGTGTATTACACCTTGAATACGGATCCTGTATGTACATTGAGCCCTGGACTAAGTTTGTAGTATATCCCTTGACAGGTCCCCCCAAAGCCCTATATAGTCTATATAGTCTTTTATAGGTCCCCCCCAAACTAAATTTAGTTCGTAGCTCATATGACTGGGCTAGGATGGGGGCAGCATCCCACATCTTACTTGAACTGAAGCCCAAGTATCCCCAAAGCTGCCCCACAAACCCTTTAACCCAAGCCTCTAAACCCAGAACCCTAAGCCCTATACCCTAAAGTAGGATACACCCCTGGACCCTAAAACAAACCCGAAACCCCAAGCCCTAAGCAAGGCCCCGCAACATTCAGCGCTCGGTAGATGCCGCTGGAATAGGCAAATGCGCGGGAGCCACCTGTAAATTTCAAGTTGCCCTACTTTATCCTATCAGGGTTTCGGGTATAGAGTTTAGGCTGATGTCTGCATGGGGGAACATAGGGATATATAGGGTTCATTCCCTCTGGAATGACGGAATGACAGCTGGTTCATGTAGGGGTCATATTATACTTTGCATGGGTGAAAGCCCAGTAGTGGAGAGCCAAATGGAAATTGATCATTTCCACATGGAAACCTTTTTTTGACAGGGACGGTTGAGGTACTCACCTCAGGTTAGGGAATGAAGGGATGGAACAAAATGGAAACTATACCGTCTAGGATACATATATATATACACACACATAAATAAGTAAATAAATAAATATATATATATTTATATGTATATAGAGGGTCCATGGTTTAGGAGATGCGAAAAAAGAAACACCTATTTCGGCACACGCATCACACTGCTGGCATATTTAGAGTCTAGGTTTTAGGGTTAGAGGTCTAGGAAATAGAGAAGAACATGAAAATTAGAATAATGAAGAAAAGACAGTGGAAAACAACATGGAAAATTGGATATATTGGGATTACACAACGATTTTGACAGGGCATCACAAATGGAAATTACAATAAAGGGACCTACAAATTGTTGCCCTACTTTGGAGCTCCATTTGTAGGCTTAGGGCCCCTTCAAGAGGGTGATATCTGGGCAATATAGGAAGATGTGGATCAGAGTTTCAGGTTTAGGGCCTAGGCCTTCCAAAATGAAGGATCCTTAGAACTAATTTCGTCTCCTTAACATGAAAAACCGCCATCCCCCTGGTACTAAATATTCCACATATATTACAATACACCACAATGGGTATTCAACATTAGCGGGGTTGCGGGGTAATATTCGGGGCAGGAGATTAAGTATATTTGTGCCTATCACCCAATGATTGCTGTATTGTGGGACTACAGTAGGGGAGCTTGACGTTTGCTTCTAAGTAAAGGCTTCTCGTAGCGGATCCTCATAACAAGATTTTCCGGGGGATGCATACTGGGGCTGCATCATAATGGAGGTCCATGGGTGCTTAAAACCTACTTGTTCTATTTGTGTACAATGAAAGCCCCAGGCTGGAGCCTGTACATAGAAGGATTTTTGCTGGTCTTACCGATCTTTCAAGGTGTTGGGGGAGGGGGATACGATGTTCAGTTTCGCTGGATTTCATTGGGCCTTGGGACATCTGCCACTATAGTTTGTCAAGCCCATCCCTGAATCCAAGCCAAACCCTACACATCCCAGAGTCAGACTGTCCTGAAGGAGTTTTTGCTATTTGCGTCCTGCCTCCGGTCTCACGAACAGCCCTCGCACCTGAACCCGCGAAACCTTAACAATCAGAA
Source organism: Symbiodinium pilosum (assembly GCA_905231905.1). Lineage (NCBI taxonomy): Eukaryota > Dinophyceae > Suessiales > Symbiodiniaceae > Symbiodinium > Symbiodinium pilosum. Next base: position 185,040 of record CAJNIZ010001891.1, on the reverse strand, counting down.
ACATTCACTTAGCAACTGCCCCCGCAGCTCACAAGAGCTCTGCATTTGGCCCTTGAGATCCTCAACCATACCAGGAGGGGCTTGCTTCCTGTCTCATTGAAGTCCTGTGCTCCCATCGGATTATCTGGGAGTTTCCATGAATACGGCGCCCCGGGCCCCGATAGATTACAATCCTTGATATTCTGGGACCCGCAAATTTCTGAAAATCCCCGTATGACAGGCTTTCCCAATGGCCTCCGCTGACGCAAAGTCCTTGCCACGTGCAATAAGAAGAAAGACAGCGTACTTGTACCCCGAAAGTACCTATTGCTTAGTAGTAGTTAGCCCTCATCAGCAGCTACTCATGTATTGGCAATGGCAATGGGGGTTAAAGGAAGCCCTACAAGGAGAAGCGGAGTTGTTCTCAATGTTCTCTGACAAAACCTCTGCAGAGGATTCAAGTAGCCAAGTGTAGAGGCTTTCTGTTGCCTAAAGCAGCCTCATCATTTGGGCACTTGGAGCTTTGTTAGAGAATCCTACCTCCTAAACCCTAAACCCTGTTGAGGTCCTTGAACGACATTCTGTCCATTCGGAAAGGTGGGGCTCTGCGAGTTCACAGGCGCCACATTCGCGAGGAAGGTTTCCTTCTTCCTTGCTTCTGGGGACTTTAGGAGGGACCCCTAACGGGACCCTTAATCCCATTACCATATACAACCCCTATATAGTCATTATATAACCCCTATATCCCTAGGATGTCCCCATAAGCTACAAGGGTGCCTATTAGGGGTCCCTCCAAAAGTTTTTAGATTGTTTGATCTCACTGCTCGCAGCTCCGGGCTCAAAAGGGCTAACATCTCAAAGCTAGGGAAATGGGGGATAATGGAAAAGAAAATGGAAACTACTCTTTAGGGTTTAGTGTTCAGGGTATAGTATAGTCCCCCTTAAGTAGACTCAAAGCTAGGGGAATGTGAGGGTTTGCAGACTTCCACAGCCCTTGTTGCGTTTTTTGTTATGGCATGGGACGGTGGCGAGAAAATGTGAGATCCTGATGTAGGAAAACGTCATGTGTAGGCTTTTGCGCGTGCCAGCAGTGTTCCCTCGATAAGTTTTCTCCGAGGAACTGTGCACGGAACAACGCCATTGTTTCTTGCAAAGGGGTGTCACGAGGCGGCGGCAAATAACTTGGGCCGGCCGAGCTAAGAAACACTATGATTGTAGTTGCGAGTGCAAATCGGGACTTGAATCTAAAACCGTGGCGCAATATCTATAGCATCATGAAGCCTCATCATAATCTGACTAGATGCAGCCAATACTCCAAATTGTCTCAGTAGCTGAGACTGTCTGTATCTACCTTCTTGTTCTTCAGGTTACAGTCCCCGTTAAGTAGATAGAATACGGCTTTGGGTGTATTATAATAAGATCCCCATATATATATATATACCCCATATTCTATCTACTTAAGGGGGACTATACCCTAAACACTAAACCCTAAATGGCCCTAAATAGTCATTTCCATTTTCTTTTCCATTATCCCCATATAACCCCTACAAAACTCCATTTTCTATCTACTTAAGGGGGACTATATACGCACGCCTTGAGGCGTGCCGGGGCATAGCCCCGGTGCAGAGGGTCCGACTGAGGGACGGAGTGCTGAGCATACCACCCAAAGGGTCCAAGTGCCCAATAGTTCGACAATGTACTATAATGTACTATAGGTTATATTCGGGTTATATTGGGATAATGGACAAGAAAATGGAAGCTACTATAATATAATGGGGTAGGAATAACCCAAAGGGTCCACATACCAAATCTATAGAGCCACATAGGATTTAGGGTTTAGGGTCCAAGTACCCAATCATTAGGTACTTGGGTTTTGGGTAATAGAGTAATTGTTGTACAGGCTTTGGGTAAGTATATGAGTATTAGGTACTTGGACCCTTAAGGCAAGGTACCTGCTACGCCTATCAAGGGTACCTTGGATGCTGGACAGGAGCCCCATACGTCTTCCTCCCTGTCCAACTCTGCTGGGAGGCTGCTAAACTGGTTGCTGCTGTCAGGCATGCATTTCGGGAACCACATCCAAACCCACCGGACATCCCCAACCTACAAGCAATTTTGTGCATGAAACAAGTTGGAAAACTGCGGCAGAACAGCGCTTACCCTCCCCTTCTGTATCTACCTGTCTGCTTCTGTCTTTCTAATGTATCGAACACAACTTCTGCACCCTCTGATACACAAATATTCATCCTTAGCCATGGATACCACCAGGAGGAAAGTTTTGTCATAGCACTGCTTGTCGAGCGGCTGCTGCGGCCAGTATGACTCACAACACATTCAGCTTTTAGTATCCATCATTGTCCTCGCTGCTAGAGTTCAGGTCGAAGACCCAAATCCTAGACACTGAACGACACTGCTCATCAATTGGGCAGCCGAGTTTCGCGATAGGATGCACTGTACCTGGCTCAGGGGGCATTTAAACTCAAGGAAGCGTGTAGGGCTTTGCGGGGCTTATCTGTGGTTGACTTAGGGTCTGGAGGGCTGCGCAGGAAAAGAAGAAGGGTCATGGGTTGGTGATTCTTTCTCGATGCCTCTCTACTGACATTCGAAGCCACGAGCTAGAAGCGGCATTGACTGGGAAAGGTCTGTGGGGGATTTCATGACTAGAGCGGCATCATACAAGACCTTGTAACAAACATCTCAACAGTAAGCGCACGCAGGGCACTGCAAATTTGCGTTTGCTGTAAGTGCGCCAAGTAGTGTCACGTCTAGCACCACCCGGGAAAAGTCCCAACACCTTATGTTGTCTGAGATGAGCAGAAGAACTGTGCCATCAGCAGCATTGGTAGCAGCGCTGCGGCAGAAGTAGAAGAGATACTAGAGGAAGTATTGGCAGGAGGAGGCAGGGGCAAAGGCCGAGCAATAGCAATAACAGCCAGGATGGTATGTTCTTTCTTGCATCTTGCGTGCAGAGCCGCATGCCATGACTACGAAAACGCGACTAAGATTGACCATGCAGCGGAACAAAAGCCGCGGAGAGAAGGTCATGAACCATTGCCACAGGAGGAGGATACATGCTATGAGGACATGCAGCCAAAACTTCCGTCCGGCCAAAATTTCAAAATGGCTCGCGCAAAGTTGCGTCTTTATCCATAGGCCCTGCACCTTCAGCTGCGGGTTCCAGCTTGTAAGGATATGTCAAAGGCCACATATCCGACTTATGAGGTGTGTCCATACAGCATCACCTAACTTCTTTTCGATGCTGACCGGAGTTTCCAACTGATTTTGAGATAGGACCAGCAGCCCCATATTCAAAGATCTGGATGCAAGCGATCGAGTGCCCTTTTTCTTCAAAATGGTGTCGTGGGTGACGGCCGTAGAACACACGCTGTGATCATGACCACCCTTCAAACCCGAATTCAGCCTCCGCACCAATCGACACTAAATTCAGCCTTTTTGGGGTTGAGAGGGGCAGGGGTAGGTGTGAAAGTTGTGCTAGCCAAACAGCACAGTTGTAACATTTGTGGTAGCCGTAAGCTTTGCCACCTCTTCCGCTAAAACGTCAGGCGCTCCATGCGGACCACTACCTAGGTACTTGGATCATATATAATGGTTCCCTATGCTAATTGGGGGGGACCCCAAGAAGGACACCAAAATACTGCAATCCTTTTCTTGAGAGACCCCTACAGTGGAACCCCTAACTTCTGGAAAGCCCTGCCTAAGGTAAGCCCTGAAACGCAAGCAAGCCCAGGGCACTTTGAGTGCAGCCCATATCTGGCCCGGAGCGACTTTCCGCGCGGGTTGAAACGCTTGAGCCGCGGTCAACGCATTTCTACTTCTCAGGGTTGCGCAAGGCATCCGGTGAAAATCATCATCTGGTCTCGGGGCAAACTTTTGCATCTTCAACTTAACGCAGCCTCAACCCTCTAGCGTCCGTAGAGAAAGGAAATGCCTAGGAGCCTGAATAATAATACCCAAAGTCATCAACCTGAGATGCCTGAACATCTGAGGGGCTGATCCCAAACTCTTCAACAAAATGCACCATTAGCATAAGCTATACACCCCATCTGAAAAGGCTCAAACCTAAGTCCACTACAGGGAAAGATCGGTAATTTGCAAACACCCCCAAAACTTCTCAAGCCTAAGCTCTAAACCTCTACCTGAATCCCAAAAGTATGTAGAATAATGGTTCTTCGGACTGTCTTTAGAGATTCTGGGCTACTATGTTACCTACTTTAGGGGTCCAGGTACATCGTACCCTCACGACCCAGCAAGTCGGTCCCTCAGCTGAGCGGTACTGGCAGGCCAGCGGAAGCCTGCATCCCGAAAAGTTGTCACTGAAACAATAGCATATAGACCTTGTATTGTAGCAATACTAGTACTAGTTATAGGAATAGCAGTAGTAATAGTAGTAGTAATAGTAAGAACAAGAATAGGGAACTCATGCTGGCGCCTTGAAACCGTGGAAGGAGTGTTGTCGCTGATGAGGACAGTTCTCAGGCTAAATTTGGAGGCTTAACAGCTTGTGGAAATTCATGATCAGAAACTGTACGTAGAGCAAATGGGGCTATCATGCTTTCATGGCATGCAACATGATTCAACATGTCTGCTTCGTAAAGCCAAAAGCTGGAATGTGGTTTTCCGATTCCCTAATTTCAAATTTGGTCCGAAACTTCACCACGAACCCCACATACACGCAAGAAGCCTGACGTCCGTACATCACTAAAGATCTCCGAGCATTCATGCCTTGCCCTGAGCAACTACCGTAGGCGGCGTGCCAAGTCCCAAGCCTACCCCAAAACGTCCAAGTACCCAATACCTAGGTACTCGGGTTTTGGGTAATTGTAATTGTCGTACAGGTTCTGCGTAAGTATATGATTATCAGGTACTTGGACCCTTAAAGGCCTACCCCAACAACCTGTTCAATTCCAACAATCATGATCGCTGTAATTATCTCCCGGTAAAAGTGTTCATTTTTGGGTTGTCTGGTCTTTTTTGTTGTTTGGGCTTTTCGGGTGGGGCGGGGGGCGTGTTTTGTTTTTGCTCTTTGGGCGGGGGCGTGTTTGTTTTTTGCTGTTTTGGGCGGGGGAGGGGAGGGTGCGTGTTTTTTTGTTGCTTTTTGGGCGGTTTGCGTGTGTTTTTTTTGCTGTTTGGGCGGGGGGCGTGTTTTTTCTTGCTGTTTGGGCGGCGGACTACTCACTTGCCGGTCTGCCTGGCTCGTCTTTAAGGGACCCAACAACAAAAAAGACCAAACAGCAAAAAACAAAAACATGGGTTCCCCACTCTTTGCAAGAAGTACCCTAAAAATCAGGACGCCGCATAAACCCTGTACACCAAAATCGACAGGCTCACCAAATCCTCAGCAGCTAAGCCCTAAACCCTCTTGACCACAAACTATTCAAATGCTGCTGGGCCTGTGCTGGAGACGTTCCTCCACCTGATGCCACTGCCCGGCCCCTACCATGCATTTTGGACTGTGCAGAAATTGGGATCTACATGGCTACTGAGTATGTATGCACCACTTCTTGGTGTTGCAAGCCCAATCGCCATGTTCTTCTGGCCTTTGAGCCTCCGCAACCTGTCACTGTTCCTTTTTGGCTTTTCATCCTTGCTCTAATAAGTTCGGGTCTCTGCAAGTCTTCGAAGCTTGGATGGTCACACCATGTGTCATTTTGTGAGCGGAGGATGCGCGGCCATGGTTCACGGAGAAGACCCTCTATGTTCTCGCGGCAGCTCTACCACGGGTATAGGTAAGACAAGTCAGCAGAACCATCTAGCCACGGCCTCCACTTTCCCTGTTCTAGATGCTGGGCAACCCTGCAGCGAAGGAGTCAGAGCACTGAACGGGGAAAGTCTAATCTCAGAACAAAACGGGCAGAGAAGGCTCTCTCTTCTTACTGTAGCCAAGTTCCGCAGTGGTCCCGCTTGCAACTGTTAGGCCCTACAGCCTGAAATATGCAAGCCAGAACAGACCTCCCTCCTACATCTATGTGACTTAAATGTAAAGCCACAGCTTAGCGGCTATGCACCAGACTCAAGCAGGATAAATTTTGCGCGCATGTTCAGAAACAGCCTTCTGCCACTAGCAGCCAACCTCCCCGAAAGAAACCCAAGCAAGAAGCCTTAAGAGTCTGGCCATAGTCTGATCTTGCAATCCTTAACTCTAAATCCTCAACTCCACCAGCACACTGCCAGCCTGTTGCAAAACCCAAGAAGAAACGTTTCTCCGAACTTTCACATCCCGGAGGGTCTATCTTGCTCAGATGTAGGCCTTCATACAGAAGACGATCATTTGAACAACCCCAAAACAGTGCCCATGTTCCCTGACAGCTGCATCCAAACTGCAGTAGCTGCGGGGGCCGCAGCACTTTCAAGAAGAATCCTTAGACTTGTCAACAGTCAGAACGGTGCGCGGATCCTCGTCCAGTTGGAAACTTTTGCACAACACAGCAGGCTATGCAAGTCCTTCGGGGGTTGCCTTTTGAGGAGACTACTCGTTCAGAAAACCGCCACTTCCCCTTTGGGAGCGAGTGTATAGGCTTGGACTCATGTGATTCAAACACCTTTTGTATGCAATGCACCTTCACAAAGTGCACGTTTGGTATCCTCAACGTTTAAACTGATGCCCGATCACGTAACAGAGCCAAAGTTGGCCTAGCAGGCTCCCAGCCACACCTATCCTTTGATGTCGAGGTACACAAAGCTGCATGTCAGTTCATGGGGGTACGGCAGGCTTTCTCAAAAGACAATACGTCACGGGGCTGCTCCAGGGTTGACAGAAGCATGAGTGATTTTGGAAAAGTCTGCTTCCAGAGCAGTTAAGAGCCGTTTAGTCAACCATGCATTCTGAGAAGCCTTGCCGAACTGCGGAGATGTCGACCTGCGCGAATCAAGGCTTTGGATTTCCAACTCGGCGAACGGTTAGCGCACTAGTGTTGTATTCAACAGTACACAATTCCTGGTCCTAACCTTGGTTTTGCCTTAAATACTGTAGAAACAAAACCTCGGCAAGAAAGCAAGGTCCAGTCTACAGGTGTGATGAGAAGCCTTCAACGTCCGGACATGCGCACCTTTTCAAAACCCAATTGTGCTGTTTCTCCAAGGCTAAAGCTCACAGTGCACTTCGTTTTGGTTTGGCAAAGAGCCGTATCTGGTACTGTCCAGCAACCCCCAAAACCAAATCTGCAACTGCGTGCAAAGACAGGGGCACTAGGAAACGTGCACAAACTTACCGCTTGTTAGTAACACACACTCACACACTGACTCTCTCTCTCTCTCTCTCTGTCTCTCGCGCTTGGAGATCCCAACCAAAAGGCGCAACGGCACATTCTGCTCTTTAGATTAGAAGCGTGCCTTTTACTCTGGGATTTGTGAGGGGCATGAAGCAACATCCAGAAACTGCGATCTCGCAGAGAACACCCTCTTCCAAATCACGACTAGCACCCCTAAAAAATCTGAAAGGTCTGATTTCTAATACCACCCCTGAAAAATCTGAAAGCAAAACCCTGAACTCAAAAGTCTAGCCTGCGAACTCCAAACCCAAAACCCCATGAGAGGTGTCGCCCCTTTTCAGAGCGAGCCTTCTCTCGCAAGTCGTAGCGTCCAAGGTGGTTGAAACCTCCAGCTGGCTCACGCTCCACAAACAAGTTGGGGGTAAAGGTTTAAGGTTCGGCTTGCCAACACATAAGCTTGCCAAATTCGACAGCACAAGCTTGACCGCAAACGAAGGACGGCTCTGCAGCAAAAAATGGTCAACTCATGGACTACCATACCGATGTTGACAAGCCAGGCAGCTCAGCAAATGCAGGAAGTGATGCAAGGTCCTGCGCAAAGCAGTAAAAATCTACAGGCGTCACGGGAGAAAAGGTGTCAGACTGTGCAGGGATACGGGTGAAGAAGCGGAAGAAGGCAACCGCCACTGCGCGCTAAATGAGTGCCGAACGACAGCAACTCCTAGTGTCGAAGCAGCAATACACGATTTAACAAAACGAAGCAGTATGCTGTCAAAGGTAAGCATACAAGATTGCATCACAGGAATCTGATCACCAAAGCCCATGATCTGGGGCTGGAAGCAATATCTTGAGGCGTTGAAAAGATTATCGTGGAGGAGGGATATAAGAGTTCTGTTCTGTATGGGGCATAGCATAGGGACACGTAGGATGCATAGGGTCGGGGGCAGGGGTCCCAACATTTTGGTGGGTAGGGGGCAGCCCCAACCGAACATTCACATGGTAACTGAAGGGCTTCTGTTTATTGGCGCTGAGGCTACAGCGTAATGAGTTGTCTTAGGCACAGGGCGCAAGGGAGTTTTTCAAAATCGTCGCTGCATCATTACTCCTTGCTCAGAACGAACCCTGGAACCCTCTTTTTTTTTCCCCGCGCAAAATTGGGGTCTCTGTGGGGACCCTGGATTTGACAAACCACAAAATAATGCAAACCCTTAGCTACATCAAGGGGCCAGGAAGTTTGCGAATGAAACTGTAACTGCGCGTGATGCAGCTTCAAATGCCCTGCATAGTTACCACACCAGCTTACCCACTAGTGCATGTCCTCGAGACAGGAAGGCGCAGGGCCATCACGTACTGCAACTCCTGAATGGTAGTGTATCCATATGTGTGTGCGATAGGATGAAGACAGTGCAGCACAAACACAAAACGCACGGAGTGCTATGTATCTACCGTGATACTAAGCTTTCTGCACTTGGAGGCTAGACGCTCGTTTGGGAGTACCGGGCAAGCCGCATGGAGAGGATCCTCCCCCAGAAATGCCGGTGAAATGCCATAAGCTGTTTAGCTGTTTAACCTCACTGCAACAACCGCTTCAAACTCTGCGGACCCCTATGAATCTTAAAGCTCTTAGACACCCAGGTCCTCGCAAAGTGGAAGATCGAGCCATCGCTCAACGGAGCTCCAGGAAAGATTGTGTCTTGCCATCCTTAGTGCAGTAACTGAAGTCGTCAGCCTCGCCCCTACTGCAGAGTTGTATGACATACGGAAACCAAGTTCCACACTTAGGCGCCAGGTAGGAGGATTGCAGGCCCTTTTTTGCAAGTGTCCCAAGCTGGGATTCTTATCTGTCTCCCGGCCAGCTAGTAAGATCTTTGACAGGGCGGAGCGAAAATGGGATGATACAAGCCGTAAACCTTTCACCTTCCACAGATTTGTCGGTTTAGGCTGCTGCATATCAAGTATGTCTGGCGGGGAAAACCAGAAAGTTTACGAGTTTACCGTAAAGCTTGCGGCGTGTGATAGTGTGGCATACATGAAGAGGACGTCTTCGGAAACCTGTGCTGAAATTCTTTTCTTGTTCAGGACACGATTCTGAAGCTAAGAAGAGGAACAAATGCACCCAAGACCCAAACAAGCTGTGCCGAAATGAAAAACAGCCTTATCTGCAACTGTTCAGGTCCCTAATGACGCCCTTAACGTACTCGCCAGAATAACCTCCCCCTGATTATACAGACCCCGTCATGAAGTATTCACTACAATACGGGAGTATTTCTTATTAAGGAGGGTTCTTTATCAGGGTTTAGGTGATTAAAACTCTGCGAATTCCCTCACCAAGCCGCTCTTGGAGGCGTAGTTGGCAAGATGCGGGCGCAGCCTTCTCGCCAAGCCAGAAGGGTCCGTCACCTTGCGGTCACCAAAGAGATGAGAAGTAATGTAGACCCATGACTAATAAACCCCCTCCTTTTAGGGGCCGGCCCTACTATAATTCCCATTAAGGGGAGAGGGTTTACTAATCAGGGGTCTACATTAAGAAGTCGCTGAAACCAAACACAAAATAGTCGTGAAATCGAGCAGCGGTTCTGGGCATTTCAGCAGAACTTGCTTCAAAGTTACAGGAGATGCCATCAGTGACTATTTACGTTTCATCTCAGGTGGTTTGGAGGATTTGGAAGGGAGCTGATTCAGACATTTCTTGCAGGTCCATCCTGGACCCAAGGGTCTGCTTGTGGTTGGAGAACCTCCTGAGGAACCTTCGTCTGGGAGGAGTTAGTTGGGAAATCCCTTTTCGTTTAAGGGTGCAGCTTAATGGGCTGAGTCGCACGTTCGATTCCTTGAGTTTGAGGGTTCAAAGCTTCGACAACGGGACCCCCCGCAAGCAAACAGAGAAGCTCCACAAGGGTCCAAAACACATACAAAATGTACAACTTTCCAATTGAACAGAGTACATCACCCTGGCTTTTAAGGCCGTGCCAAACCGAATGACCACCTTCAAGCAGGCTCAAGAATCTTCATTACGATGCCACTGCGGGCTCGGCTTCGACAGTCGTGGAATGGCATCTAGGCTCTGGACACCAGAAACTGTAAAGACAAACTAGGCTGAAGCGACCGGCCCAACAGAAACATGAAACAAGTTAAAGAGCAATGGGCAATTGATCTACAATCCATCTTGTATACGCCCACATATGCTCCAGCAATCCATGTGCTCCTACGCGTGCTTCGTGATGACAAGGGTATGGTGCTTGTCCGTTGAAGGATTTGTAGGAGCGTTGAAAGACTTCCTTATGCTCCCCTTGGTGGTGAACAGCATTCCTAGAACACCCTGCCGTAATACATATCTTTTCCGTCTTTTCCTCCCTGCCGAAATTCCAGCCCAGCGAAATCGGAAAACCGCCCACGTGCAGGCCCGTGGCCGGGGAGCTGGCAGCGCTCATCTGGAAGCCTCCGGGACAGGGGGTAAAAGCTTGAAGCTATCGAATCGAAAGCTGTCCCCAAAGTGCCCACGCACCTTCACTGTATATATTTGGGGCTGGAAGTACTCCCGTTTTCCCGGCAAGCTCTGGCATAAACTCTCATGAATTCCTGGACCCTTCAGGCTGTTACGCTGTGGTGTAGGCTTCCAGGTCCAGTTGAAAGACGGACATGTTCGTGGCCCTGCCTGTTTTACCTGCATGCTACTACTCTGATGATGGATGGTGAACAATAATCAAAAGCACGGCTGACCCTAAACAAATTTGGCCCATAACTGCCCAAATTATTCTGTCCCTTCAGCCGGAACCCTAAAACAACCCACGATCAAGATGCTCCTACAATTTCAGCCCTCCAAAAACGGAAGCCTCTTAGAGGCAAAGCCGCTGGAGTTCGCCCAGCTGCAGAGGCCTCGAGCGCGATGAACTCAACAAAATGCAAAGCTTTGGGAGTGGAGGACTCAAAGTATGGCATACCAGATACATAAACCATGTAAACATTTCTGAAGGATTGGGGGTATAAAAATGTAGGGTTTAGTTAGGGGTATGTATACAGATCTATCTATCTAGCTAACTTCTATGCAAGAGTTCTGTATGGTTTCAGATGCAAGGCGTGCCCAAGTTTCATTCATGAAGATTTAGGCATAGCTCGCTAAGGCCCCACAAGGTCCAGACAACAGGCCAGAGGACCACAGCCCGAAGGATACCTCTATAACGCCCAAATAAAACTCTGTCAAACCTTTCTAGAGCTCCAAAAAGCCACCAGAAAACTCTTTAGCCGTTTATAAGCCTTCAAAAAAAGCTATGAACCTTCTGTAAGCTCTCTGTGACACTCTACAAGGCCTTTATAAAGCCCCTAAAATCCCTGTGTCTCTGAAAGCGCCGTATAAATCAAGAAAAAAGCCTTCATTACCCCTAGTAACCCTGTAGAAACCCCTGGGCAAACCCTGTTGAAGTAGTTATGAACCTGCCACAGAACCCATAAACTCTGTAAAACCTTGTTTCAATCTTGTAGAAATGCTCTCTAAACACTATGAACCCTCTCTAGACCTACTGTAAACCACGACACTTAGACCACAGGACCACCGGGGCAGGATTAGGTTAATGCTATGTCATTGACCCTTGGGGCCTTGGGGGGGAGGCAAGGGCAAGGAGCATGTGGGAGGTCTACATGGCTGTAGGGCTTGCACAACACTAACCATGAACCCAGCTCAGGCTTTCGCACTAGAGTACGTTGAAGGATTGTTGAAGGAAGAGGAGAATGTCAGGAGGATGTTTGAAGCGGCGTTTTGTTCGCCGAGGGCTTCATGAAAGCGGATAAAAGGCATGAAAGGCCTGCATGCTTAGCACCAAGGGTGAGTGTTGGGATGCTAAGCACTACAGTGGATCAGTTTCGATGATTCTAGCGAGATATAAGCAACAAGCGTCTCTGAGAAATAAGCTTGAGCATTCGCATGCTTGAAAACTGGCGTTTGGAGCTTCAAGTTCTGGTGACAAGCAGCTTGGTCTTTCAACTTGCATGAAGAAGATCAAGGTCCCGAAGGGCATCTTCCAGACATAAAGTTTGAGCTTTGCTCTGCTGTCTGGGGCTTGAGAATGAAAAACCTCACGAGAGCCACTCAATCGCAAGATTTTCTTTGAGAAGGTGCCCAGATTTGGACACTGTGTCTTTGTTTAGGTTCAAAGGTGTCGCGTGATGCTCCTCCAATTAAGCACAGGCCCAAATGTGATGCCTGCTCCCTGTGAGAACGATCTCAGCTTCGGCTTTTGTCATCCCAAGCTTAAAGCCCCAACGTATGTGCCACAGCCCCAGGGGAATAAAACCCAAAACCACCAAGCTGCCGCCCACCTAGTTCAGCTGAAGCCAAAGCAAGACTCGGAAAGACTTTGGGTTGTGGATGGAGATTCGCATTAAAGTGTCTAACCGAGCCCGACATGATCCCAAACTTCTACGAGTGCTGCGTAAGGGAGCAAAGACAAATGCCAGCCTTGTAAAACTAACGTGTTTGTTGACCTACACTTGCCATTACATCCGTTTCCATCTTTGCAGCTGAGCAGCTGCTGCCAGCCGTCTTGGCAATATGAACCTGACTATCGAGCCACCCTGAATCGTCTAGCTTGAGGGGGCGGTAGAGTCATAGCAAATCCTAAACTGGAAGCAATGGCCGTGGTAGGCACAATTAGCACAGCCTGGGGCTGACGCTACTTCTTCAGCACAGCCTTGTCCAGGACTTCATGTGGCTTCACTAAGTCTACTGGGTATAGGCACAGTACTTGGGAACTTCCTTGACGGAGGACCGAAGGAATACTGGCTCGAGTGGCGCAAGTCACGTGGATTCATTCTACATATGCATGACATACATGCTCTGGCTAACTCTATTTGCATCAAACTCTACATGGACCCAATGCCTCACCCAAAGGATCTTAATATACATGCTGCTTTGGCAGAAGACAAGAAATAATGAAGTTGCATGGGCTTTCCAAAAGTAAGGGCTCGCTTTTTCGGGAGGTCTCATATTACGGACTGTAATATACGTATGTATATATACATATATGTTTATATGTATACATATCTTTGTATTGGGGACAATACTGGGCTCCCCTATGTACTGAACTCCCAACATAGGATCCTTTGGGCGAACCGCAGCAGCCTGTAGGACCGGCGCCCGGGGCAGGCTGCGCCGACAAACTTCCAGTGCATCAGTGAGGTTCCTTGGGACACGGTGGGCTTAGGGGGCTCGTGAAGAGTGGGCGGATACCGCCAGTAAGGCTATACAACCTGTAAGCTTCAAAATTTGGATTTGGCAAGGTTTCTCTGGCTTCTGCGAGCAATATGCCCCAACTCAGGGCGCTTATGCAGAACGAGCAGAAATGGATTGACAATCAGGTTTCTTCTGGTGCCAGAATGTCAAAGGATCCGTGACCTGAGGTCAGACACATGCCTGCACGAGCTTTGCCGCACTTCCGACCTTCCCTGGCTGCCGTGCTCCCCGAGAACTGATACCCCTTACAGCTCAAAGCTGCCAAGCATGAGCTTTAAAATTGCCATCCCATTATGTCGTACAATTCCACAACACTACACCCTAAACCCTATACTGTAGTAGTTTCCATTTTACTTTCCATGATGCCAATATAATCCTAATGTACTAGTGACATGAAGCAGTTCCAGATCGGGCGACTGCACAAGGCGTCTGCAGCTGCTTGCAGGATGCTGCGACGTCTCCTTCTCTGCTGGGAAACTATAGTCCCCCTTTAGTAGATAGAATATGGGGTATATGGGGAATCTTATTGTAAGATTTTAAGGGGGACTATACTTTTTTCGAACCACCCTTGTGCCTCTGAGTAAGCCGATGCTTTCCTCGTAATGTAACATGAGACACCCCTCCATATTAGAAACATAAGTTCTCATTTGATTATACCAGCACGTAAGAAGGGCAGTAAGCCAACGGAGCATTTGCAAAAGAGGCATGGAGAGCAACTAGCCCTGGATGATGTTGACAAATACCTCGACTTCTTCCAGGTTCTGAGCACCGAGTTGTAGCCTTTCTGCATTTCTGAACATTGCATGCCAATGCGGCACACGTTTGTAGGGCTCCTTGGCCTCCCCAGGACTATGACTCCCTTGGATCCCCAAATCACGGTTCTTTGCCGCATTGACATGACCCGTCCAGGACTCAAGATACTCCCCACTGGTTTGCTCCTTTGGTGAGCAGGCCCAAAATGGTAGGCTGTCCCAATGATGGTACCTTTTCCTTGGACCCAAATGGGACCATAAGTTTGAAAACTCTATGAGTATGAAGCTTGCTTGGGGCTTGAAGAGGCCTTGGGGCCAGTAAACTTACATTGCATTCGGGACCCAATCGTCCTCACCTCAACTTGGCTTGCGAATTCTACATGCCAAGCCCCTTACAGTATCAACCTACAGGCTTCTCAGGATTTATGGGCAGAAAAAAACTGCAATGGCATCGACCTGCGCTTCCCAGGTACCCTCAGAGCTTGCATCTTTAAACCCCGAGCGCGAAATTCTGAGCCTGGAAAGCTTACACCGTGGCAAGCGTCCCAAAACAGGAGATTGCGCCTCATGGCTGTGAGAGCACGCCTTGATGGGCCTTGTGATGAAGGTTGACTGTGCACTTGCCGGACTATTTGTTGCTTCGAATTTGAGACTCCTGAGTTCTAGGTAAAGGGGTGTGGAGATAACAGCTGTGGCGCTAGGAGATGCAGGTTTGCTTGCTCACAGCCTTTGCGTTGCAACGGTCGCGGCCTGAGAGTGCTTGTCTGATCTTGTCTGCGTGAGGGCTGTCAAGGTTTTCGATTTCGGGCATCCGTATCGGTAACCGACGAGGGCTTTGCAACTTACATGTACCGTGACATTGGTATTTGCTGTGGGCATCTGTGGGCTGCATGTTGACACCACAGGCTAGGCAGAACCAGGACATGAGCCTCAACGTTCAGTGCAGGATGTCTGATTTCAAGGTGTATTTGAGCATTGTCACATTAGATCAATAGAAAGCTGGCCAGTGTCACAGGAGATCAATAGGAAGCAGACCAGTGGCCAGAGGTCCTCCAAATCCCAAAAGGTGCCAGCAAGGAGCCGCAAGGGCAATGCAACCAAGCATCCATGTTGCCCGCCAATGGCCACCCTAACCCGCACACCGGCTACAAACTATAGGCATGTTCAAGGCGTCTGTCAGCGTTGCGCTGGCACAGCGGAGAGCACAAGCTGAAACCCCTGCTATAAAACTCCAGGCTCGTGTAAGGCCCCCTGACGCCCTCACAACATGTGACGGCTGGGAACATGTACGGCTGCTGAAGCCATAGGCCTAACTCATCAAACGTCGGGCCACTCATTGCCCAAAACCCGGAACTATGAACTTCTAACGCCATGACATGAAATCAAGCTGCAGTGCTCATGTAGCCAGTTGCCAAGCCTGCTGTTCTGGAGCGTGGCGAGGGAAATGTTCCCATCATATAGCGTGGAGGATTCCACAACAAATTTTGGGTTTTGGGCTTCAGGAAGGCGTCAGGATGTGATTGTCAGGCTTTCTGGGCTTATATATAGTGCCTTGGCGGTACAAGGAACAGCTCTTAAGAGTTAGCATCCATGTGGCTTTTTTGCAGTGCTTGCACGAAAAAGGGATGCTCAACGAACCACCTGCTCTGGGTTTAGTGCCTTCCCCTGCTGCACATTGACATGAACAAGTTGCATGCTCATACTCATTACTGTGCATACGCTCACCATTTTTACAGTGGCAGAAGGGTGAATGACTCTACCATCACAATCTGACAGATCCTCCCTTCGACCCCTCAGCTTAGGAAGAAAGCCGCATCCTAATCCTGCGAGTTCGTTTGTTGAGCATCTGTCCTTCAATCTGAAAACGCCGCATGGTACCCTATATATACCCTCTATATATACCCCATTATATTACCCTAATATACTGGGGTATATTATGAAGCAACAGAAATTTCAGAACCATGCAAGGCCTGGGCTGGTGTGCTGGTCTGTTCCTGTGACCCCCAGTACTTACGGTTTTATGGGTTCTACCTACTAACAAAGGGGTAATTACAAGCTGCAAGTAATTGGGGTTACAGGTAGGCAATCAAACCCATCCAACCCATTTCGACCCATTCGGGGGGCAAGGTGCCAGGGCCTTCGCAGAGCGCGAACGGCGCCCTTGAGGCCAGCTGCCTCTAAAGGACACGCAGACTCTCCAAGGAATGCTTCACAAAAGGCGTTGACGTTTCACACATGCCAATATTCCTTACACTTCTGGGCACTCATGTTGCCTTGACTTGACAATAGTAAATGACAAGAAAGAAGACGGAATAGGGTTAGAGGGGGGCTTGTGCTAGTGAGTACAAATGGTGTGGGGGAATACCACGTGCACTGATCCAAAATCCTGCGACGCGCCGGAGACCTACTTGCGGGTTTTGTGGTGTAAGACTGGTTCAAGATTGAAATGATTTTCGCTCCCCAGATCTCTCCAGCCAACATGTAATTTGCTCTTCCTGCACCTGATGCCTTCTTGCCAGTGCGCAGGGCAAGAGAAAGTCTGGTGAAGTGCTCAGAAGCTCAGGCCTCGAAGTGCAGCAAAAAGCACTCTCGAAAGTCGTCATAAGCAGGACACTACCCTTTGGAAAATACCACACAGTATATGTTGACCGGAAGGACTAGCGCAACAGCGCGACCTTCAACTGCAATATTCGTGCCTGAAGATGTAGAATCGTGTTTGGGGCTACTCCAAGGAGTTCTAGAGAATATTGCAATAAATCGCGAAGCATGGACAGCCCAAGGAACGTTGTACAATCCCTCCGCACCCCTCTATCACCCCTACAAAACACCACACAGCACTCATGTAATTCTCTAAGCAGCAGACAACACGCGAAAGGCTGCATCAACTATCCCAAGTACCCATATCAAATCCTAAAGCAAACTATCTTTTGATAATCGCCAAATGTTCATGAAGTCCCACGCATACTCGAAACGCCAAGACCTAAAGTGAAAGATCAACCTGTAAGCCATTCCTGCCTGGAGACGTTGGGCCATTGAGCCCGCAACGCCTCAGCTCCGAGGGTGCGCTTCCAGATTGTTTGATGGATTTCGGAGGTTTACGGGATCAAAGCCTCCTGAGACCTTTGGGGCACAGGCTTCCGGCTTAAAACTTCTGAGGCTTTGCGGGCGAAGGCTAAGGAGCATAAATGCGAAGTCCGAACACTTGCAAAAGTCGACTCTGGTATGCTACTTGTATGAGCGAAGAAGCTTTCTTCAAACTGGGCGGTACGATTATGGTGCCTTCCCGGTTCAGGATTGTTTAGTATGTTTCCTGTTGCGAGAATGAGTCCGTGCTTGAGCAAGTCTGTATAAAGGGACATCGAAGGACAAACAGCGGTGCTTAGGGCTTGGAACTAGGGAATGAAAACCTCTGGGAGCCGTTACTTGTAGTCATAATTGCCCCGCCAATCCTTAGTGGTGAGATTCCCACAACTCAGCCGAAGGTGGAACTAGCGAACACACAGAGATGCTTAGCCAAAAAGCGGGGGCATAGCGCTGTGAATATCTCGGAAGCTCTGTTCTTCGAACGCGCTCATTTCAGCCAGGCTACATGAGGCCTGCAACTGTCTGGGAAGCTGCAGCAGCTTGTGCATCCACCTGATTGCAGGTTCAAGCCGCGAAGTATCGAGAAGTTGTAACCGCGGCTGTGGGGGCGTCCTGTCTGGAAATTAAGCGATCCCGGGCTTGACAAATGGGGCAGACTACGGTGGATACTAAAAATCCTGCATGACCCTAAGTACCTAATACATTCCATGAGTGGTTTCTGCCAAGGTAAAATCGTCTCAAGATCACCGACAATGGCAATGCAAGTCATCATAAACAGAGTACATGCAAGCCTGGATCAGGCGGGGACCCTATGCGACCCCTGCAAGGCAAAGAAAACAATTCAAAACTTTGGACTTTGACCTCTCAATCAGGTACAAGTAAAGTGTAAAACACCGCTAACTCATCAGCCTGGATGAGTATCCTGAGGTTCAGTTTATAGTTGCTTTGGATGGCTTGTAGGTTTGTGCTGTCCCGTGTAAGCGCGGGTCTCCATACTCGTGATTATAACATGTTTGGCAAGATAGAGAGGACTCCCATGGGTTTTGGAAACTGCGCAGTTCTGATTCCTGAAAGCCTGTCAAATCCTGAAGGCCCACTGTACTGAGAGCCATTTTCCTGCCAGGTGACTGACAGGCCTTGTAATTGCTTCTTTGCTTTTACATGCAAAGATTGTGTTTGCCCACTGCCCGCTGGCTTCGTGTGCGCATGTTGGCCTGCTGCTGGGCAAAGGCATAAGGATCATAACTGCAAACACTATGAATCCCAAGTAAAAAAACGCCACCTTCTATTGACCCTCTTAGGGGGCACCGGGCTGCCCAACAGTATTGCCACTGCCGAATGTAACACCACGGTTATGCTGCGTGGGATTGTCATGAGGTACCACGGCTTCCGAATCAGGGCCATGAGGCAAGCTCCTAGTGCTTTGGTGCCACCCGGCGGCGTTGTGATGCCAGCGCCAGCAAGATTGGCAAGAGCACTGCAGCTGACGCGCGGCGACCCCTTCGACGGGATCCCAAGTTCGGATATGCTTTAATTCACGCGGCTGAAAATGCACTCGGGGTATGACTGAAAGTTCATGCGGAGACTTCGAACTAGCAGAAATGGGAAGAGCCTCAAAGTCAAGGAGCTGAGCAATTACCATGCAGAGGACATCGACTCAGGACTTGACATTTAAAAATGATGCAGGAACTATGCTACGCATGACCTATGGATATGAACTTTATGGGGGCATGAAAGGCCTCAAACGGCCTCCACTCATATGCAACCTGCGGAGCAAAGTATGCACCTAGGTGACTCTGCCCACCAGCACTGAGCACAATTAAGGGGTTATGGCAATCGTGTTCGGGCCCCCTTCCAAAAGGGGGGGCCCAAACACAAACCTCCAAGTGCTACAAAAAATTAAATGGAACACCGAAAAAACGAGCCCCTTTATCGCTATCAGTAGGTGGTACATTAAGAGGTACTAAGATAAGAGCAAGAATGACATCAAAACAATCATAAGTTAATAGCAACAAGAAGAACACCAGTACCAGTAGTAATGATAGTAGCCTTCAGAACACCAACAACAGCTTTAAGAATAAGAACCCTAAGCCCCAAACCCTAATGAGGTTGGGGTGTTAAGCCCGAAGCCCTAATGAGGTTAGGATCTTTGCCTCAGCTCGGAGTCCTCGCGCTTGGAAGGCAGGGGCTCGGCCAGGCTGGCGCCAACGCTCCTCGACGGAGTGTAGCAGTTTGGTGTAGATGGTTTAGACACGCGCATCGCACAAAGTGCAGGCACAGCAACGAATGTCCAGGCCAGGTGTAGATCGTTTAGGGTTTAAGGTTTTAGGCCCCCCCCCGTCCGGCCGGAGCCCCGGATAGACCAATCTCGAAACAAGGGTCCGGAAAATGGGAGGGTCGTAAAAAAAAAACTCTCCGGCCTGAGCTCATTTCGATTGCGAACAGCGAGCAACAACTTTTGCACATTTTTAGGACGGGGAATCTTGTTATATATTATCGGCCCTTTTCGACCATGCACCCCCGGACCGCCCAATATGCGCATAGGGTATATCAAGCGAACCATAGGTTCGCAATTGAAATCGAATTA
Organism: Symbiodinium pilosum; assembly: GCA_905231905.1. NCBI lineage: Eukaryota > Dinophyceae > Suessiales > Symbiodiniaceae > Symbiodinium > Symbiodinium pilosum. Next base: position 165,186 of record CAJNIZ010001891.1, on the reverse strand, counting down.
AGAATCCTAAATCTGAGCATGGTCGCTGCCAGGGGAGTTCAGTATTATCACCCTTTGTGATAAACAAAAGCCTTACATTAAGGGGGACCTCTCATTGTGCAATGCCCAAAACACTCCTTGCCACAGTTATTGTAGTTGTTGAGCTTGCTTATTATGCCTGCAATGCCTACAATCTAGACATCCATAAGCTTGGATCCCTGCCAAGATGACTCCAGCAGCCCCGGCTTGCCGAAAATGAATCAGGGTTTCCCGAAATGAAGGTACCCCAATATAGGCCCTAAGATTTTAAGGCGTATTATGAAGACCCTTAAAACACGTACGCTTATTTCGGGACACCCACATCTAGGCCTTGTTTGCTTCAAGTGGAGGCGATTAGTTGAATGGTGGTTGGCAAGCTTTTTGGCTGCTCATCCCTGTTTGTCTGGAAGCCCAAATGCCGAACCTATTTGCAGTGCCACGGGTAGCCGTAATTGGGACTCCAAGTCTCCCGAACTGCTTTTATCTGGCTACAGCTAGAGTTCTCCTGCTGATAGCTTCACTCATAAGAACCAGGTAACCCATGATGCCCGAGAAAGGTCCTTGTAGCAGCAAAGGTGTGGAGCTTTCATGATGTCCTGGGACAAGGCTCTATTGGTTTGAGGTCAAGGTTTAAAACTCCCCTGCTTTTTGGCTGACTTATAATCCCCCTTGAGTAGATAGAATATGGGGGGTATATGAAAACCTTATTATAATATACCCAGAACCATATTCTATCTACTTAAGGGGGGCTATAGGGCACTCTGTGTGTTGAAAGCAGCTTGGACTTCTGGATGAGCATATGATGAGGGCCCTTGCAAATGTCGGTAACTCTGATGAACAAGAACTGCGCGGTATGAAAGATAATGATATTTGCGCTGAGGCTCACAGTGGCTAAACCTGAAGGACAGCGATGGCCGCACTCATGATGATGGTGATGGTGGGCTTGAATAGACTGAAGGCCCGAAGGCTTTCATTCTGTTTGACCACAACTTACCCTGGCAGAGGCTGTAGACTGACAAAACGCCACGGCTTGTAATCGGAGACGAAAACAGTATGTGTGCATAGGCAGGCATCATCATTAGGTGCCCTTGGAGTGGCCCTGAAGTGGCCACACGAAATTCTGCTTTCTGCACACCCAGGCGTCAAAGCAACTGCGCGAAGCTTGTCTCGGATCAGAACAGCATCGCCCTGGGGAATCAGTGCCATGAAAGATCACAGGCTTGACATACGTGGCCTGTTGCATAACGTTTTGGGCCATGAACATCTTCAAGATGGGTAATGCGTCACAGTGAGCGGTTTCGCCATACCATCCTAAAAAACTAGAGGAGCCCGAAGTTCGCCACCATTCAGGCGCAAAGAGTTCACACTGTTCTGCACTGTTGGGTTTTTTCAATCACGGCTTGACTTGAGATTTGGGGTTGACCCTAGCTGGCAGAGCTTTTGGTCTGCGGGCTCGAAAAGTGTGGTCTCAAAAATCTTGTCCAAGCCCCGAGGTTGCTACAGTCCAAGGATTTGCTGGGGGTTTGATGAGCGCCATGCCATCTGAAAGCTGGCACGCCCTAAGTCCCAAACCCTATAACTCCTTACACCCTAATCTCTAAACCATAAACCTTAATCCCCAGACCCTAACCTCTTAACTCATGTGCGACGATTGGTGTCAATCTTCAGCCGTACACTGTTTGGGGAACCATGCCTTGTGGGGAGGGGGCCTTCAAATGACTGGAGGCACTTTCGACGTAGTCCCCCCCCTTTGCTGAGCCATTCATTGAAATCTTCGATGCATTTCAAAGTTCTAGACACCACTTTGCAGCAACGCCTTGTTTGGTGTCTGTGGAGCGCTTCTATGCACGCCCGAGAACAGAGATTTCCATGGGAGTTCATGAAATGCGCAAGGAAGTCGCTGCTACTGCGTGCGCAAGGCACATAGAGGTAAACTTGCTTCACGTCTCTTCCGTGTTGTTTCTTGCACACTCCCCCAGCTTTCTGAAAACTGACGCGTTGCCAATGTGGGCGTCGTGCAACACATGAATGCACACGAGTAATTCTAAAGTCCCACTCAAAAAGCACCAGCGGAAGCTTCTTTCTAGGGTGTAGGGTTAAAAGGGCGTATGGGGTTCAGGGTTTAGGTTTATAGTGTTTATAAGGTTCATGGACTTACTGGTAGGCACTCATGTATGGCACGAAGCCCACATTGGCAACAAGTCAGTTTCATGAAAGCGCGGGGGAGCGTGCAAGCAACCACCCGGAAGAAATGGGAGCGCGTAGACGGCGTAGACGCGTTCCACAGGCACGAAACAAGGGGTTGCAGCGGAAAGCCTAAAAAGAGTGCAGCCTGCCTTGGAATGAGAAAGTGCTTGGAAGTCCTCTCCAGATCCGCCAAGCCATTATTTTACCCCATTAACATGTACCCCAGAGATGTGCCAAAAGTGGTTTGACAAATATTGCCTTAGGCACATACCCCCCAAGCCATCATTAAGGATGAGGTGATGAGTTTCTTCAAGTCGGAGACGCCAGAGATATTTCAGGATTATCTAGAAACGATGGGGTGTTATTTTGAGAAACCATCTTTTCTCGCTGCTAGCACAATAGACCAATGCACCACACGCCCCCAGACTTGTGATTTGCCAATCTTGCTCGGCAGGCCCGGCCAAATTCTCGGCTCGGCGGACGGGGCCTCTTCTTGCGCAAGGAATTATGGAAGTAAACCGGACCGAATCATGGTAGGGCTGACCTTGCCCAGGCGCAGAAAATGGCAAAAAATGCTTTAAATGCTCCATGCAACCTACGAGGTCCAGATGCGTCCCCTTTAAGCCTTCAAGCCGCCCAAAACCACACTTTTTCTCGATCAGGAGCTCTTGGGGGAAACACCGAAGACCGGTTGAGCCCCAGTGGCGCGCCGTCTGCGAGGAGTTCCAGCAGGAGCCCGGTAGCAGATATTGGGCCGTGCGGAGAAAGCGATGCACGTGCTCCACGTCGTCAGCTTCCTTAGGGGTAATTGAAAAATCACATGGAAACTAATATAGTAGATTAGGGTATATATTCGGGTTATATAAGGATAATGAAAAAGAAAATGAAAACTACTATAGTATATTAGGGTATATATTGGGTTAATGGACAATTAGGGTATGTATATCTTTGGGCTGTATATAGGGATAATGGAAAAGAAAATGGAAACTACTATAGTATATTAGGGTATATCTTTGGGTTATATAGGGATAATGGAAAAGAACATGGAAACTACTATAGTATACGAGGGTATATATTTGGGTTATCTAAGGATAATGGAAAAGAAAATGGAAACTACTATAGTATAATATGAGGGTATATATTTGGGTTATCTAGGGATAATGGAAAAGAAAATGGAAACTACTAGTGTACCAAAGGCTTTGGAGCTTCTTGTGTCATTGAGAGAAAATGATGCAAACTCACAGCCCTGCCTTGTCTTCTGCATCTATACGCCCATTCATGTCGGCAAAGCTAGATGCAATCTTTGAGCAACGGCAAATCACAGGCGTCATCAGCTGAGAACGTAAAGACATCTTCTCTAGCAGCCATGCAGAAAAGCTGCAACCGCGATCGTGGACAAGTAGCTTAGACGGTGCAGATTACAGCATCTGGCTTTCAGCGGGAAAGGGCATCTTTGATAATTCTACTTTTTTTTGCCACTGCTACTCCCCTCCCATCACACTAGTGTTGCCAGCGTTCTTCTTGTAAGGATCACCTTTGAGCCTTATTGGGGCAATTGCTCAAAATGCTGCGCTCTTGTCTTCGGTCCCAGTCATTTAGACGGTAACGCTCTTTCGTTACAATGGACCCTGATCCTTTCCAAACTCCCATACGCTCCTTATCTTAAACCTCAGCACTCAGACCCTGAAAAGCACACAGCGTCGTTTCAAGCCCAAGCCTTGCTGCGCCCGATGCACATTAGCACAGCCAGGAAACTATACAGCATTAGCAAGCAGAGTGGCATTGTTCCCTCGCAAAGCGATGCGGCTGCGTCCACACGTCCGCGGGGGATGCTGCAAGGTGCCTCCATCATTATTGGGTTTATATTGGGATAATGGAAAAGAAAATGGAAACTATAGGGATTAGGGGTTATATTTGAGTTTGAAGTTCAGGGTGTACAGGGCTCAGAGGGGTGTTCAGGGCTGAAACTCCCTGCCTGCATCAATTTTCTAACCACAGATAAACCGAATGGGAGCTGAGGAAGTGGTGCTCGTTCCTCAGTGGCCTCCTAAGAGTCACAGGGACAAGTAGAGGGGAGTAGGCTCTGCATTTGACGAAAAAATGAGCGTCAGCTGAGCCGTGTCAGTATCTCTGTTGCATGTGATAACCTCAAAACCACCTATATCCCCTGTCTGAGCTATGAACTTCTACAAGAGCTCTAGACTCTAGACGTGACCACCAAAACTCAAAAGCTTTACCGTTCAGACCTTGACTCTTAGCAAATCCAGACCTGCAAGCTCCTCATCCTGTTTTTTTTAGTCTTGGATTGGACCTAGAGTCCCCCTGAAGTAGATAGAATATGGCTTTGGGTATATTATAATAAGATCCCCATATACCCCATATTCTATCTACTTAAGGGGGACTATACATGCATGCACTGCACAGCCCGCACCCTGTCGGAGGAATGAAACGTGCTCTGCCACCACATCTTCGTAGAGCATTGGCAAAGCCGCGGGCATTTGAAAATGTGGGGCGGTGACATAGAGGCTCTAGGGTGCAGAAAGGTTTAGGGTTTGGCGCGTTCTGCTTGACATTTCTCAACTTTGGATGCTGGCATGCATACGGTGGTATATTTGTGGCTGCTGGTCTCTCGGGTTTTGGCAAGACATGAGTTTGTGAGTTCAGGTGTTTGGTTGTTTCCAGGTTTCGGTACCTCCGCGCAGAGAGCTCATGACATCTTGGGGCTGCAGACTCTACCTGATTTCATCTCATTGCCGATTGAAGTTGCGCAAGCTAATCTGTTAGAACAGAATATCTCAGAAGCCAAGTTCGGAAGGTTTGGGAATCGTGCTGGCTGGAGCCAAGAAAGCCCTCGTCTACTCTCAGCGGCTGAGGATCTCCAATTTGGGGGTAGACCCCTCCTTTGCATTTGCAATGCACCAAAGGCTGAACTCTCGCGTCGAAACCGAAGCCACGCTTGTGTCCAAAACGCGAGGCGCCCTCGTCATGCAGCTCCCATTGCACTGGAATTGCCCTGGAACCGTCACCAACAAACAAAGGCTATTCATTTGGGATGGAAAGCGACAAACGTGAATTGTTTTTAGGGCATTCATCGTGCAATGGAACCGCAGAGGGAGCAGAACTTCGTTTTTTGGTGCAGCAGGGATCCGCGAGGCTACAAGGAGACTCTTTTTCTGGTGCTTTCATGCCCATGTTACAGAGATTGAACCTACTTCGAGGCATCGCATTCAACTGGAACTTGACATGTGACAAATGAAGCAATGCGTGGCGAAGTCTGGTAGCTGTTCAGGATAGCCAACCAAGTAATTACTACGACCCAGGCTGACATTGCCCTGCAGCTACGGGTTCCCCTAAAATCCCCGGCAAGGGTTACCACAGCGAGTTGATTCTGTTTTGGTTCCCTGGGTTATCATGACCTCTTCATGAAGACTAGTGATGCCGCATGAGGAGGGCTGTGTTGTCCTACCTATTAGAGTAGCACCTTGAAGCTATTCGCCCCCGCAGCAGGACCCACAACCGTGACCCCAAGCAAAAGGCCAGGAACTTGACAGGATAACATTCCTGAATGCTACATCCTTTTCCTGGGCATGCAAGTCCGACTTCTGGAGGGGCTTTGCAGGAAGAAGAAGGTTATATTTGGGATGGAAAGGAGGTCATGAAAAAGTGCCGTTGGAGGCAACCGAAACTCTACTGTAAACCTTAACCCTCATCCTTTTGAACCAGGACTCTCTGATGTGCCCGCTACAGACCCCGCAAGCCTCATCCTAAACTGCAAACCCTGGACTCGAAAACTTCAAGCCTCAGGACTAAAACTAGAACCCTGAGTCCTAAGCGCACAATCAGAATCCTAGACTCGAACTCTGAACCCGAAAGATGGAAGCTGTTTCCTATCCCTTTTAAGTCTGTGATCCTGAGCCCAAACCCCGAATCCCAACCCTTGCGCCCCACACCTCAAATCCCAAAAACCTAGGAGCTTCACCCTTCGCCCTGGCACTGAACCATGCGAGCCACAGTCTTAACTCCAAGTATCCCCTTGAATAAGCCTAATTCCTTACATCGCCCCCCCTAAAGGAGTTTAGACCCTAAACCCTAAACCATGTATATATAATTATATATATATGTGTATATATGTAGAATCTCCTTTACAACCCCTCCCCCCCCGACAGGCGTCTAGACTATGGCTCACGTGCAGGGTCGGGCTTGGTGCCAGGCTTTGCGTAGGCATCCTCTGCAGCCTTCACAGGAAAGCTTGCCTAGACTAACTCGGTTTAAGGGTTTAGGGTTTAGGGCTCCATGTCTATAGATAATACCAAAAAAGGGAGAATCAAATGGAAAAGATAACGGAAAATTAAATGGAAACTGTGGTTTCATGGGGGGTATACGGGGCTCCATGTCTTCAAATAATACCTGCATTGGGCCCCAATGTGTATAGATAGTACCTACATTGCGCCATTTGAAGCCCTAGACCAACGGTTGTAGTTCACATTGTAGGCATCCTTCGGAAATTTGAGGAGATCATGAGAAGTACGTTAGCTTTTTGAGTTTGCATCAACAGTCCCAACGTGTAGGTGGCAATCCACTCTAGGCACACTCCATTTTGACAAGCGCCCAGATACTAAGGACTGGTGCTTTTCCACATAAACTTGCATTCTGGGCTCAGGACTAGATGGAGTGTAGGAGTGCCCTGTCAGGGATGTATTTCAGGAGGGCGTAAGCAAAAAGGACTGAGCCCGGAAGGCTTTTTAGTCCAACTTCGCGCTTGCAACCAAAGACGTGGCCCCCAAAAAGTATTACAGTTGCAGCCCAGTAGTCAGGAAGTACTCCAGAGCATTACTGCTGCATAGGAACTTTAAGCCCAGGGCTCTGACCCCACAGTAACCTAGATGCCCATTCCAGAGCGCTTTTTTGAACTTCGCACCCTTGTCAGGGAATACCCATGGTTTCCAAAAGAAAAAGGGTTTAAGGTTTAGGGCCCTAAACCCTAAACCCTAGCTATCCAAATGAGGCACCTCAGCTACATCATCTAAGGGGTCTAAATGTATAGGATGGGCATTGGAGGTACGTTTGCAGTACGGTATGCCGTGCTTTCAACTGACTTTCTTTCGGACCACTGTAAGCACTATCAAAAACTACACAGCAAAAAAAAACATGGAAACGCAGAACTGAGTCATTATGACATCCCTTCAGCTTCATGGAGTTGCATGTTTGTTTAGGGAAATCTAGATCCCAACCCTAAAGCCAGTAGTTCTCAACGTTCTCAAGACAGACCCCCGACGCCTGGACCGGCAGGTCGAAAATGGACCGGAGCCATCGATCTTCGACAAGGTCGGTCCTCTGCCGCCCAGTTAGCAGACTTCTTCCTATAGAGGCGTAGCCTCTAGATACGGAGTGGGAAGGCAAGCAATACCCCTCCCATGCAATGGTAAAACCAAGGCCTTCTGTCCACTGGGAATGAATATTCCTCAGATATATAGTAGCACTATTGCGTGGATAGTTGAAATTGAGCGGGTTTGGGGTGTTACCATCAGGAGAGGGCATAAACATAAACCTTCCTCTGGCCTGCAAAAGAAGGAATCTACTTCCTTCGCACAATGCCACTACTCAGCCCACACTTGACACCACAAGCAGGCTTCTGTCACTGCTACATGTGGGCGTATGAACCCGAATATAATACGAGATTCCCTCTTGTAGGGATCCCCAAGAAGCAACCCCTAAAATCTTTGGAAGCCCCCACATCTTACTGATTAGTAGGAATAAACTACCCCTATACAATGTAGTCCCTTTCTTCCCTACTAACCCCCGGTAAGTCTTCGAAGCCCTCACCATGACATGGGGATGAAACCCTAAACCCTATCGTCAAGTAGATAGGATATGGGATATATGGGGATCTTATTATAGCTTACCAAAAGCCATTTTCTATCCGTAAACCCCACACCCTAAACCCTAAACCCTATAAATATACCAAAAGCCATATTCTATCCCTAAACCCTAAACCCAATAATATACCCAAAGCCATATTCTATCCCTAAACCCTACATCCCAAAATATACCAAAAGCCATCTTCTATCCCTAAACCCTAAATCCTAAACCCTACAATATACCCAAAGCCATATTCTATCCCTAAGCCCTACAGCCTATAATATGCCAAAAGCCATATTCTATCCCTAAACCCTAAACCCTAACCTCTATTATATACCCAAAGCCATATTTACTCAAGGGGGACTATACCGGGGGACTATATCCCTAAACCCGAAACTCTAAACCCTGCATTCTATCTACTCAAGGGGGACTATAAACCCTAAAAACGACCGTGGCAGGGTCCTGACGACACGTGGATCGGATACAGCCTAGGAAGGCACCATCTCACTGGGTACTTACTAAGGGAGAATGCATGTATCTATATATATATGTATATATATATATACATCTGGTGTAGGGTTTAGGGTTAAGCTCTAGTAGCGAATAAGGGAAAACACTATCTATATATATATATATATAGGGTTTAGCGTCTAGTGTTGGCAGGGGATCATAAGGGAGTATATTATATAGGGATCGTATAGGGATTCTAGTCCCCTATTCCCTACTCACCACCCATAACTAGAGGCACAATAGAGCAATGACGCTTGACAAAGGCCTGCGGGGTGGATTCCGACAGGAGGTTTTGGGCTTCCTATACAGGGCAATCATGATGCTTTTACTTGCTTCCGGTGCGGATTTGGAATATCTCAGTCAGTGAGTATGTTGAATGCATAACAATGAGCAACAATAACCTAGGTACGCCCCAAAAGATATGGTTGTTACGCTTCGACACCTGCGACCGTGTGACTGCGCAGACGATGACAAGTGTGGAAAGCAAATTGGGGCCAGATTAACGCTGGCGTCCCAGCATTTCAACAAAGGGTTGCCGGCTTTGATTTGGAGAACGACCCCGGCACTGATAACTTGAGGGCGCAAGATGTGTCCGCAACTACATTGCTACACAATGTCCTCAACTGTGGAATCCCAGATGGTGCCGTTGTGCAGAGTATTCTAGTTTTGGTTTCGGGTGAGCCCTGAAAGCAAAACCTCCAGTTTCCCGGGATGATGCGGTTTGCGCGGCCCCAGAATTCCCACAAGCTTTCAGACCTTCGAATTGAATGAAACAGATTGCAGGCAAAGAGCTGGGTGCCACAGAAACACCAGATATGACAGGAAGTCCACGTCAACCCTAGCGGTTTCACTTGGAAGCTTTCGACCTCTCAATGCACCCACGTGGCAGTATAGAAGACGGACTCGAACGCCTCACAGATTGGCTCCTGCGCGTTGCGGGGCAGATCTCATTACGGTACCACTTGGGAGATTGTGGGGTATTACAACGCGGTCAGCACAAGTAGTCTAAGTTGGGCTAAATGCTAAACCCTAGCTATCCGACGTATAGAAATACATTTTTTTCGCCATGGTCCTCCGAGTATGACTTACCAGGCTAGTAACAAGAGACAAGAGTAGTATCACGGGTACAGGCGTGGCATGAAAGGTGCTAAACATGATTCTGGGATTCACAATGATTGGCACTGAGGGTTAAACATGTGCTCCGGAAATAACACTATCATAATACAAGAATGAAGAGACATGATAGTTTTTGTATAAATAAAGGAACATTAGTAGCTGACCAGGGGCCTTTTGGTCTTGGAGATTTAATCAGGCTTGAGATAAGGCCTTGCAGCTGGGGTCTACGCTTGCTTTCCTCCTTTAGGATTACCGTTTAGGCTTTGGCGCTTTGGGTTTGCGTCTTTGACGACCAGAAGCTGCCCTAATCAACTGTGAGAAGAACTTGAAGCTTGCTAAGTTTCAAGACGCAATGCGTGCACATAGAGAGACGGAGAAAGGACTGCGGGAGGGCGAGAGTGAGGGAGAGGGCGCGCGAGACGCGAGAGGGAGAGGAGACCAAGACGGCAAGAGACGAGAGAGCGATTGACGCGTGCGAGCAAGCGAGCGAGCGAGCGAGAGCGAAAGCGAGACCAAGCGAGAGAGAGAGAGAGAGAGTTTGCTCGCGCGCGTGCGTGCGTGCCACCAAAACCACCAAACCTAAGCCTGCTCGCCCACCTCATCTTCGCAAGTCACGACCTTCTGTCCCACAAGAGACATACGGATCCTTGGCAGCAATGCATCGGGAGCTGAGAAAAAGAAAGGTTGAACAATGACTGGCAGAATCCCTAGCCTTCGGCTATATGATCTTCAGGGTGAGGAGAGCCAGACGTATGACCCTGCAGGTATGGAGGATACACAGACCAAAAGGGGTGCGCATGCCTGTGCACTGTGGATGTCTCATTCATGCATGGCCACACACATTCAGCCCAACATCGGACAACGTGTAATTATAAACAACTTCACCAATCGCAAGTGGGATGAACTTCATCTTCTTGAGTCCGACGCTCGCGGTTCGGGCCAATGATGATATCATTGAGAGGGAAGATCAACGTCTCCTTTGGCCTTGCGAATTATGCTTAGGCCGCTTCTGGGGCTTGGGTTTAGGCCTCAGGGTGTGGTGAACTGAGGGCGTTGAGGCGAGTGTAGAGGTTCAACATCATAAAGCCCAAAGTGATCACCACATGATGGCTGGTTTCCGCGCCATCTTGTGGTAAGTCAAACACATGAAATCAAGGTGCCATTGCGGAGCATAGGTTCTAATGACATGAGGAGAACCCTGTGACTATGAACACAAACAGATAAGTTCTTCGCACATCGCCACCACAACTCGGTACGGCTTGGTAGGCGCGTCTCTGGACTCCTGCTTGACCAGCAACCCCAACTGCCAAGCAACACAGCCTAAGCCCTCACGCCAAAACATACTGAAAGAATTGTTTGAAGTGTATTTGAGGTACCCGAAAACTTGCTCAGACAAGCAACCTAGAAGCATAATCTCCGTAAGTATCCCTGTAAACCCATGTATAATCCCAGTTTCCATTACACGTCCATTTGCTTTTCGAGCTGATTCTCCATTATTGGGATAATATCCCTAAACCTTGTATCTATATAATATGTAACCCCAATATAACCCCCGCATATCCCCTTTAAGGGAACCCTATGCATCCTCTATGTACACCCTCAAAGGGATATACAGTAGGCCAGGAAGTTTGGTTCGGCTTCAAAAATTAAACCCTTAAACCCTAGACCCGATACATTAGACCTTAAAATCCTAAACCCCTAAAGCCCTAAAAACTAAACCCCATAGCTGGGTCACGACCTTCAGTCATGAGCTTCAGAGTTGGCAACAGATGGATCCCAAAATTTGGGACTTTTGGTTTAGGGTTTAGGGTCTACAAGGCTATCTGTAAGAAGAATCCAAGTGTCTGGGGGTGTACGATGGGCCCCACTATTTTTGAAAACTACAACATAATCATACATACCGGGATTTGGGGCTTATAGGGCTTATAGCAATGTTTGGTTGGGGCTTGGCCGGGTATATGCATACAAGGACTTTGGAGGTTTAGGGATTGGGGATGTTTACGGCTTCTGGTACAGTCCATACAATGATACTGGGGTTGAGGGCGCATTGCTTTGGGCTTGGAGTTGCAACCTACAACCAAGTAAAGCAAAAATATTGGCATAGCGGTACTGTGATGAGTCTATGGAGTCTATGGGTTCCCCAGCATTCACTCCCCAAAGCGCCTTAGCCTTGTGCCAAGGGGCTGACTACGGCCCGACACCGCTCTCTAGGATAAAAAGTACGTCACCATGACAGGAGTCTAGGCCTATTGATGAATCCTCGTGCAACACTCAGGCCCAGGCAAATCCGTTGTTCCGTGCGGCAAGCGGATTTCATCCTCGATGTCCTATACTTCACCAGGCTCAGAAGCTTTGTAAGTCAACGGTTGAGGGGTTTTGGGATCGAGCATCGGGCTGTAGAGTTTTGGTGTTGAGTTCCAAGGCTTCTCGTTCATTGTGGCCTAACACAGGCCATAACACAGATCGTTCAGGGCAACGAAAAGACTTCAAATCGCAATGTCCCAAAAACCTTCAATGACTGGGTTGCTTAAAACAAGTTACCAGAATTCAGAAACCCCATTATTTACTACATACCGATATTATGGTAACTTAGTTTAAGTTCCTTAACAACAAGCCAGAAGACCCATGGCGCAGCCCCAGAATAGTATGTTTTCCCGTGGCCCCTGCAGAAAAAACATCCTCGACCCATGTGAGTCCCCCACTCTCCTCCGAGAATCCTCCTAGAGTGTCCCCTCATACAGGCGCTACAGCTCTTGTGAAGTTGCCACATGTCAGTCTCTCAAGTTTGGGAAAATGCTGTATACTATTGGGCAAAGTTTGGTTCACCAAGGGACACAGCCAGAATGCTCAGCAAACCTGAGGCTTGCCACATTTTCCACGTCCTATAGTCCCCACACAGTTAAGCGTTATCGCCCCTGCATGCACAACCTTTCCAACGGTCCCGTGCGCGCTGAGCAACTCAGCAAACTGCCATGTATCCGATCACAGTCGCTACGGGTACCGAATCCCTGCAAACTCCTTGTATTTTGTCTAGCCTAAGTCTATAAATTCTACCTACATTTGGCCGCGAAGTGTATAGATGTTCCCTGGGCCAGTTCGAGCATTCAGTGAGGATTGGTTGCCCAGCGTGTTGTGTGTTTGTGCGTGCGCGTGGGGTGCAGGCGGGGGGTGGGGATGGGGGGATCCAAGCCTCTACTCTGACCTTCGCGCCCAAGTCCCTGAAGCTTACAGCCTAAACTCTACAGCCTGCAACCAATCCAATCCCTACAGTACTGTATGTAGATCCATACAAGCCCGAATTGAAAGCAAAAATCGAAACCGAAGCCCTGAAAAACCCCGCGCCACTCAGATCTCGGCCTCTCGAGGCAGGACCGACAGCTTGAGCCTCTCAGAGATGCCAGGCTTATAGGATTTAGGGCTTATGAGCTATAGTCTAAACTCCTTTAAGGGGGTTATATAGGGGTGTATGTAGGGGAGTATTATAGGCGTTATTAAGCGGGATACTAGGAATTTAGACTATGGCTCTTATGGACCAAGGTAGGGGGTTCGGATTTCCGGTCATGTTAGTAGTCGGGGCGCAACAACTATAACAGTAGCCGAAGTAGTGGTGAGCAGCGCAGCCGCAAGAGTAGGAACAGCAGATGGTCATGTTGGGTCCTGCTCCTTGCTTCCCAAACAAGTCAAGTACTGCAGCGGAGGTAGTGTTTTCGTTGTCATAATATGTCATAATCATCATTCCTGGTTGCACTCGCAACAGTAGTGGCCATAGTTCCTGCACCAGCAGGAGCATCATTATTGAAAGTAGTGGGTGGTGATCAGCAATACTGAGGAAGCAGGTCTACAACTCTCTCACTAGCAGAGCTCATGGATACCTCATGGGCTCAAACCATAAGCCTATAATGGACCGTACTCCTGCTGTGAAAAAACAAGAGGGCTTGGACTAGTTTTCCTTTTTTTGCCTGTGCCCCCCGCAATTATCATGTTGCTCTTCGGGACGGTGATGTGGGGATGTGGGTGCACGTAAACATTAACAGGCGAACTTCTTTTTGCAGAGCCAAACGCACGGCACAATCTTGAGAGGCTCCTATCCCTTGCATTGGGCTTCGTGAAGCAACAGATGCCTGTGCGGACGCCTGAGGTCCCGACACTGTCTGGTTCGTTGCTTTCACACACCGGTCGAAGTGCAGAATGATCTTAGGCGAGCTTCCATGCACAGGTCGGTGCGTTGGAACGTGCGCTTTGGGTCTGAGCATGACAAAGACAAAGGCTTTGGCTTGTGTAGTGCCCCCACCCTGTAACAGTCCATACTAGGGGTCATGTTAACAGAAATATACAACTTTTTTAAATATTTTCCAACTGTTACGGAGTGGCGGCAGTGCCCAAGGTTTGCTTCTATGGCGGTTTGTGGGGCAACATGGGAGGTACATCTGAGATCTGCATCACGCGCGTGTTAACATCTCCGGCCCCTAATTCAAGCACGAATTCTCACAAGCTTGAGATCTAAGCCAGGACCCACCTCGTACCCTTTATATGGGGATATATGATCCCTATTTAGGGTATATAGCGGGTAGATGGAGGGTGTAGGAATAGTGTCGTTCTTGAAACATCACGTGCGAAGACCTCCCATGGAAGGCCAGCTCAAAGAGCTCATATGGTAGTTGTTCAAGATACCTGTCCCCAAAACGGCCATAATGTAGATTCCCTGCTGGGTTGGGATGCCCCTTTAAGGAAATGTATTCCCAATGGTCCTTTCTTTGCAAGGACCTTTAGGACAACCCCCATACGGCAATGAAGACAAACCCCTGGAAAGCTAGAAGGCTGTAAGGCCAGTGCGTACTTGAGGTCGGCAGCCTGAGAGGCAAGGGATTTCCAAGAAGTTAAAGATGGATTATGGGTTTTGGGTTCAGGGTTGTGGGGCCATTCACCTTTTAAAAGAAAAGTGAGTGGGGGGGTGGAGTGCCCCCCCCCCAAATTGATGTGTTATTATAATGGGGAATTAGGGCCTCTTCTAATTCAGCGCACAATGTTTTTGTTGGGGGATGGGGGGGGGGGGGTTCGCATGGGGCCATTTACTTCCGCAATGTATTGTATGTTGCATTTTGGGTATGTAGAGGAGCCCGAAAAAACAGAGTTGGATGTTGAAAAAGCTTTTCTGATCCATAAGCCCTAGTCAACCGTGAACTCACACCCTTAACCCTTACTCCCTGAACTCCCCAGAGCCTAGACCCAAAACCCCAAAGTCCCCAAAAGCTAAATTCAAGTCACTGTAGCCCCTCGAACCCATGATCTGGTACCCCGAAACCAAAGGAACTGATCCCCTCCCCCTATTACTCTTAACCCCACCCCCCTAATCGAGACCCCGTTACCCACATACTACAATATTTCATGATGGGAATCTTTAATCATCGGGGGAAAGGTGGTGGAATTTAACAGTAGGAGGGGCTTGTTGAGTTTGCACTACCTTTTGTGAAGAGAAGCTCTGTAATGTCCTTCGGCGACCGTGTCACGAGTTTCAGGCCATTGCTAGCAGACCCTCTTTGATGTGTTTTCGGTCTGGAAGGCACGGATTTATCCAGGTCAGCCCCTCTAAATCCATCCCAAGAGCCCTCAGTGCCACCCCAATTCCGGTCGGGAAGTGTCTAAGCACTGATGGTCTCGGATGCGGCCAATGCCGCAAAAAAAGGACGCGCTGAGACGCGTCACCCAAAAATTTAGTCCGAAAGCGAGTTCAACGATGAACATGCACTAAAAAACATAAAAAAAAAAGCCGTCATCTTAAAAAAAAAAACAAAATCAACGTCCAAAAGCTAAGTATTCCTAAGTTTTTCTAAGGTTCAAATCCTAAACACTTGTAAATGACTCGGCAGTAACTAAGAGTCTTTGTGACTCCACCATATTTATCACAACTACTAGTATCCAAACCCACTGAACGAAGCTAGAAGACCCATGAAGTCATAATGAGGGGGTATGGTTGTAAGCTATAAGTCCACATCTCGCAGCTCCTAGATCTATATGTAGGCTTCCATAATGCCTTGTCTACCAAAATATCCTAGACATCCCCATCACCTGGCCTTTAGGGTTTATAGGGTTTGGGGTTTTAGGGTTTACCTAAAACCTAAGTCAAGGTGATGTGGGGCTGTTGTCTATACAAAGCGCCAGAAAAAGGTGAGGTTGGCTGAGCGTCATAACTTGCCCAGTTGTTAATAGGCAAAGGTGAAACAAGTCCCTCTAAGAGCCGCCACAAACCCTAAACCCTAATCTCTAAACCCTTAACCCCACAAATTCTTAAACCAAGGAGTTTCTATTGTCTTTTCCATTTTCCCAATATATCCCCTATATAACCCTTCTAAAGGGACCTATATGATGCCTGAGTGTCCACTTTCTTTTCCATACCTTCACTCCGCGAAGTCAAGGACCCAGGCCACCCCTTGCTCGTCGTTAGCCGGCCATCGGCTTGTCATCCGAGCCTTGGGAGTCGGAGGCTCAAACTTTAGGGTCTAGGGTTGAAGGGTATAGGGTTTAGGGTATAAGGTCTTAGGGTATAGGGTTTAGGGTTTTAGGGTCTAGGGTTTTAGGGTTTTAGGGTTTGAGGGTTTAGGGGCATCCTGTCCCTGGAAGGCCATGGAGCACCTGAAGAGGAGCAAATTAATTTCCCCCCAAGCCCCGCACTCCATCCAGAAGAAATCTGAAATTGCGTCCATCCAGAACACTTGGTAGTTTCCCCAAATAGGGGACCCCAATATACTATCATCCTTAATATGGGGGACCCCCCAAAATTTATCCCATATTTTGAGAAATCACCCACTTGTGTTCATGTAAGGGTCTACTGTGCCCAGCATATAGTGAGCCAATAAGGCATCGCAAGGAGAGACTGGGCCAAGCCATCTTTAGAGCAAGGGAGCTGTAATACTTGTATGAAACAGTGACACTCCTAAAAGCATCAATGGCTACAACAAGATGGAGGCAACAACGCCAAGCACACATAAGGAGCGAACAGCAATGGTCTCTCGCTAGTTACGACACTGCTAACCTCGGAGGGTATATTGCGAAGGACTGGTGAAGCCACAAGCGTAATTATATCAAATATGAGGCCAAAGATAACCCCTTCCCCCTAATATTTGCCCCATCTGATGTTCAATAATAAATACAAACTCGCAAAGACTACCCTTACAAAGGGGAGGAATATGTTGAAAAAGAGGCCACCTAATAATGAGGGGGGGAGGGGGGGGGGGTGGTTTTGCTGTATATTAATTCAATTAGCATTCAATTAAGTAACTAAATTAAACTAAGTAACTTAATTAATTGAATTCATTAAACTACTTAAACTACTTAAATACGTGCTTAATTCTTCAGTGTGCATGGAAATTAAATGGATTTTAAAGGCAGGACTATCTAATTCTTTCAATAAATATCCCCCGCAAGTATTGACTAATTGTTCAGGCACCGGATTATTGAATATTAGGGTCAATCCCCTATACAACCCCAATATATATATATAGTTTCCATTTTATTTTCCATTATCCCTATATAACCAATAAATATATATATATATAGTTTCCATTTCATTTTCCATTATCCCTATATAACCCCAATATATATATATATGTATAGCTTCCATTTTGTTTTCTATTATCCCTATATAACCCCAATATATATATATATAGTTTCCATTTTATTTTCCATTATCCCTATATAACCCCAATATATATATATGTAGCTTCCATTTTATTTTCCATTATCCCTATGTAACCCCAATATAAACCCTATATATTGGGCTTTCCTCAAATTGTGGCCATCCGCGGAGCCATTGCTCCCATGATGACGCCGAAGCTCCAAACCTACTTAGGGTTTAGGGTTTAGGGTTTAGGGCCGGCACCTGGAACCCGAAAAACTGAGCCCTCAGCCCAGAGCTCTACAACCTAGGGATAATGGAAAAGAAAATGGAAACTACTACAGTAATAGGGTATATATTTTTGGTTATGTAGGGGTTATATAGGGATAATGGAAAACAAAATGGAAACTACTAATATTATAATGGGGTATCTAAACCCCGAACTACACCTCAACACCTACTGCAGCCCTTCACCCTCACCCAGGGCTCCAAGCGCAGGTGACGTTGGGAGGAGGCTTGGGCCTTGCCAAACGTGCTTGCGGGGACCCTCTCTGGGGCCACAATTTCCAAGGAGATGCAGTGCTGCGTCAATGTGCTTTCTGAGGACGACTGGAACTACAAGAATGAGGCGATTGCGTGGGGAAAGTGGTTCAGGCCTTTCTGGGATGTAGTAGATTACCTATGTCCCGGGTGCCGCAAACATGAGTGAAAACGTCTCCAACAGGTTGTGACTGAATGTTTAGGGCGTAAATGTGGCCTTAGGGCTCAAGGATTGCTCTGGAAGCGGCCGCTCATTACTAAATGACTACCATAAGGCCTTGTTTGGTGACCGAAGTTCCAACCCTGAACCTTGCCAAAGGTTGGATGCTCGGAGCACAAGTACAAAGCGTAATCGGCAAGCAGAAGAATCAGTGCGCGCTAGGATCCATCGGCAAGTCGAAAGTTTGACACTGGATGGAACTGTGGCCCTATGGACCAAGTACGCGGACCTTGCATCATGTTAACTGCAGTGCTTGCATGTTCAGGCAGGACGGACGTTCCAGCTTCAGTCATACACGGTTTACGAGTTACAAGTCGCAAGGGCTGCCCCATACAGCCAACAAGTGTTGTTAAGCATGACGTTCTGCCGGTGGAGCACAAGGCAGTGGCTCAGGAATTGCAGCATGATCAACCAGCACAATGCCTCTGTTTGCTCTCGGCACTTGCTTTGCGTTACCAAGGGTGAGGGCGACGACTTGAAGTGATTACTGGGTCGCTGTTAAGGAACTTAAGAAACCCTACGGTATTATTTACAATGTACCCAAAATGTGGTAACTTATTTTGAGTTCCTTGACAGCAACCCAGATTGACGCACACCATTCTGGGGCATGGCGGTTGGACAGACTTCCAGATGTCCGTTGCGCAGCAAGCTGATTGATTTAGGGTTTAGGGGCTTAGTTTGGGGCCTTGTTGGATCACGCAAAAATGCCCTTCCACCTCTGCACAGTAATTGAAGTTTGGTACCTGGAGCCTTAAATACTGTTTCTCAACATCCTGTCCTTGCTCTTAGAAACCTTCACCTCGCATAGTTCTAGTAGCTTGTACGCGAAGGCTATGCGCCCGTCCCTGATCCTAGGCTCCACGTCTTACAGTGCTACAGCCCTGGCAGCAGCTGGCCAAAGCATGAACCTTTGTAGTCTCCCTTAGTAACTATCTTGGGGTTATTTGAGGATAATGGAAAATGGAAACTACTATCCATGGTTTAGGGTTTAGGATTCACATAAACCTCTTCTGTCAACGAGGCAGCACGGCTCCCTTGGGAATTGTCATTTGGTAAGGGTTCTATATATGTCAGGGCTTCCTGCTCTCAGAAGTATAAGAGGCCATCCTGTGACTTTATTCTGAATCCACAGTGACACAAAATATGCCCCCTTCGAAAAGCTATCCGCAAACCCAGATGCTCCCGCTGAGTTTCTGACTGTTCCATCCTGGGAGCGAGGGCAGCCCGAGGTGATCGTAACATGGACTATCCCAAAGGGTCCATGTACTCAATAATAAGGTACTATAAGGTACTTGGGATTTGGGTAAAAGTAATTATAGTATAGGTTTTGGGTAAGTATATGATTATTGGGTACTTGGACCCTTAGGGTATGGC
Source organism: Symbiodinium pilosum (assembly GCA_905231905.1). NCBI lineage: Eukaryota > Dinophyceae > Suessiales > Symbiodiniaceae > Symbiodinium > Symbiodinium pilosum. The sequence continues at coordinate 145,750 of CAJNIZ010001891.1, read as the reverse complement.
AAGATTAGGGTGTCCATTTGGGGTTCCATGACGCACCATTGCGGATGTTGCGGGTCAACATGGTACCTTCATTTCGCACACGCCCATGTAGGCGCCAAGGTCGACTGCGTCTTGACAAGACTGATTCTAAAAGGCATGTCTTGGGCTGAATTTCTATTCACTCAGGCTTGCGGGGCATGCATCTGAAAACCTGAAGCAGCCCATTTAACTGGGGCTTGCAGGCTCTGACTGATGTGGGCCGGGAATAACACGATGCGCGTGAAATGCCAATCTCGAAAAGACGGCCCATCAAAAAGCTATCTTGGCCTTCCACATCGCCTGCACATGACGCCTGGTGGAATCCCAGTACTTGTTGCAATGGAGAATTTCGTTCTGCTTTGGCCTCCAGGACAAAACACAAATAAGGGGGGTATCGGTACGTATCGGTTTCGGGTTTCCCTAGATGTCAGCAAATCGGCATGACCAACTGGAATTGTATGCGCTGTAAGTTTGTCAGGCGGTATGTATCATTGCGAAATTGCATCAGCCATCGCCGCCCGAAGACTCGTTCCTTGCATGGAGAGTAGCGGTTGTGGCTCAAATTACTTCTAAGAGAGCCTTCGTACTTAGGGAACTGCTTTCGTGTTTGAAGATAATTGTTGGGTAGGGTGTCCGCAGACCCAAGCTGCAGTGACACACAGGTACGGTAAGCGCTGTAGCAGGCATACCCAAGCAGGCCTTCGAAAGCAAAAAGGCTAACCAGCTAACAAATTGATCTAGGCATCAGAGCACACATACGCTCGTGGTGCACAAGCTTGCGTGTCATGAGAACCGAGAGCCACGCCCAAAGCCAAGCCCGGCAAAAATGACAACTCAGGACACATGTGAAATGATCCCCAACGCGCCAGACATGATTTTACAATCCTTGCTACACCCCAACAAGGAAACTTCAATCTGTCCTGACACTGTCAGCGCCCAGTTCGCCAGTAAACGGCGGCACCTACAGTTGAATGATTTGCTAGGTCTTTAGAACCTGTCCCCCCTTGGGACTTTAGGGATCATCTTGCATGTCAGGAGCATCCTTCAACCCTGTCGCCCAACAAATCCTGCAAATCTTAGATCTTCCAAGCTGTGTACTTCGGGTCTCTTCATTGTGTACAGAAATGTGCAACTGGAGCCAAGACTTGTTCACAGGAAAAGCAGGTCAAGTGAAATCAGGTGGCTGGTGACAAACAGAGACGGTTTGCTTGTTGCCGCTTGGCCATTTCGCATCTCTGGATGTGACTCTTTCCCTATTAAAAAGAGGAACGTCTATGGACATGCTGGACTGACGGCCATTTCGCATCTCTGGATGTGACTCTTTCCCCATTAAAAAGAGGAACGTCTATGGACATGCTGGACTGACTTGCTTGCTTGGGCATCTCCACAACACAAAGGAATCCATTGAGAATGAGCGTAACACAAGAGCGTGTCAGACTTGCATCAAGTATTACGGTGCAAAAGGATTGAATGATGTCTGAATGATTCTGAATGACGGCACTTGGGCCTTTCGGGCACTTCCTACATATTCCGCCGCCGGATGCCATGATCCTTGTTTGGGCCCAAGCACAGACGCTGAGTTTCAGGAACCCCAGACTGTCTTTAGATGACTTACTACTACTCCTTACATAAACTCGATATGATCCAGCTATAAGCCGTGAAGCAACGCGAAAACAGCACGTCATCTGCTTGCGGAGCAGGCGCGCTGGAGCATTTCACTTCCAGATGTCCGGATTCGATGGGCTGGCCTAGATGATTGGGAACTGTTGCAACTACAACACGGATAGGGCTTTGCATGTTGATCATACGGGATCCTTAGGTTGAGATCTGCCGGAGGCATTGGATTCTGTGGGCTGTTGCAGGATTTTTCGCTTGTGTGGAACCCTGTTGCCTGGGTGGGCTTCTGCAGGGTACTTTGAAAAAGGCACCAGTTAGGGTTTAGGGTTGCTGTGTAGTGAGCGTTTTGTTTCCCTTGCCCGCCTGGAGTTGTCGAAAACTGTTGGCCTTCCATATCAATTTCTAACCTGAAATTAAAGCCCAGAAATTGGGGTCCCCGTGATGTACGCCCAATCTGCTATAGTCCTTATGCTAGGGACTCCCCAAAAGAGACCCCTGATCTTGGAAACTCATCCCCTCCAAAAAGGGACCCCATGTGTTTGGAAACCTAGAGCCTATGTATGCATTTAACATCCCTATATAAGCCCTACAACCGTCATATGAGCTATAGTCTAAACTCCATGACTGGACCCTATTCTGACTTTTCAAAAAAACATATGTAGAAACACGCAAAAGCACCAATCGCAAGCCCTTCTGTACCCGCACCCTCTGCACACTTTTCGGGATAACCCAGCCGTGATGTCCCCTCCCCTTAATCGGGATCCTAATGCTAAGGCCCTTAAAAGGAGGGGGTTGGGTCCCCATTACATAGTGGGATGAGGCTGCATTTCTCCCGAATCGGAAAGTCTTCATGTGGCTGGGCGCACGGCCCCCGCTTTCGGACGCCAATGCCTGATCCACAACCCCGCAACATGCGTCTGCGGGCGTAAAGGTCAGGCGGGTAGCTTTTGCCAGGACCGAGATGTACTTTCCTCATTTGAGTTCTGCCCTACGAGCACAATGAGCAATGCTGACAAGCAGTTGCACGCCGGTAGTATGAAAGGAGCCTTACGCGGCTTCAAGTCTAGGATGGAGGCCATTATCCCCAGGTGCCAAGTGTTGCCAGGCCGCTGTTCACATCATACGCATGGTAGGCTACTACAAATACTTGTATGATTGCTATTATACTATTCCTAGTATTCCTATTATTCCGATTAGTCTCAAGTTTGAGAAATGCCAACTTCAAAGTACGCAATGAGCCCTTTCCAGGCCACTCGCCTCTGCTGCTGACTGCTCAGCAACCCGCTCGACTTGGAGCATAGCCCCGTCCTTAGAGCACGGATAATAAGAGAAATAATGGTAAGAATACTAGTAACAATAACAGTAACAAAATAGTAGCAATGGTAACAAGATAGTAGTAATAGTAACAAAATAGTAATGATAGTAGGAATAATAGAAATACAAGAATAATAGTAATACTAATATTAGTTTATGTAGTGGTAAAGTACAATGCGATGGTTGCTACCTGCTTCTGCTGTACCTTCCCTGCTAGTTCTTCGAGGGACAGGCTGCTACTGCTAGTGAGGGTTTAGGTTTTTCGGGACTGCGAATGACTTATTCCGTAGTACCCATTGGGGTACTATTAGGGTTACATTGGGGTAAGATTGGGATGCTGGCAAAGAAAAAGGAAACTACTATAGTATATTGGGGTAATATTGGGATAATGGAAAAGAAAATGGAAACAACTATAATATATTGGGGAAATATTGGGATAATGGAAAAGCAAATGGACACTAATATCTAGAGTCTAGGTTGGGTACTGCCCCCCCTCACTAACAGTTGGATACTAAATATAATATGGTTATATATAGCCCTTAATAGCACCCCTAATATAGACTGTTACTGGGTTGGGGGCAGTACCCAAGGTCTAGGGTTTAGGGGAGGCAAGAGATGAACAATGAAAAGCTACCTTGGGATTTGACCAGGGTTGCTCTGTCCCTCCACATGGCAGACGTCTGGGTGCTGATGCCCTCAGAACCCTGAATAAGGAATCCGTCACACCACAACCTATGACTGGGTTGCTGTTAAGGAACCTAAATTAAGGTACCATAATGGATATATATAGCAAGTAATAAGGTTTCCCCAATATAGTAACTTAATTTAAGTTCCTTAACAGCAACCCAGATGAGCCTCACTGCAAGACCCAATGCTTGCCTTTCCCCAGCAGGCAGTGAAGCAGCGGATCCCATGTGATCCATGGTTACTGATGGCCCCAAACGCGTCTCTTCATGCCCGACTGACAAGAAGCAGCTGGATCTCTAGACCCTACCTGAAACACGAAACAATCAGGAACAACTACCACTGAAATGTAGGTTGTGGGGTTATGGTTACCAGTAATTAGACCTGCCGACCGCTTTGGACCTTTCTCTCCCATCTGCGGCAAGCTGTTCCATGATTCTATGTGTGCTCTTTAACCTTTGGAATGCCCAGGACAGTGTACTCTGTCGTCTTGGAGGCCGCTACGTAGTAAGCTACGGTACCTACACGATCACAACAATCCATGAATCGAATCAGCGCTCGTTTGGTTGAGGTTGTTCTGTGGATTTGGGAGGGTTGGGTGGTTGGTACCTCGTAGGAGCAACCCCAAACCATATGCACATGGCTTAGGGTTTCCAGAAGGGCATGAAGATGAGGAGAGGATTCGACGCCGGCTCTACATCACTAGACTCTAGACTATACTGTGAATTCCAAGACATATTCATAGTCATGGTCTGCTCAGCGTCCGCGTCCAGTAAGGGCACTATGCATCATTGCAAGCTTTTAACACGCCTCATCATTCTGATGCGCACCCACATCCATATGCGTCCTTTTGTTGTTATGCACACGTCTGGGCACTCCAAATCAGTTGCCTGTCACTTGGTGAGAGGCACAGCAGGTCTCTTAGGCTGGAGAAGAATAACCCCCAAAACCGGGACCGCCGTTCGCACATAACCCACAACACGCCGTGGTGTCATAGCTTGATCTCCACAAAATGCCCGCTTAAGCTGAAGCCCTGAAATCTCAATCGCTGGCAGTGCTTTGACCGTCGCTATGTCTGGACTTGATCCTTTTCAACGTGGAAGGATCTGAATGGGCAAAATGGGACCCACACTAGATCAGTTTTCACGAAAACTCCCAGTAGTCTCCTGTGGCGGTGCCTTAACTGTATGTAGCTACACCTGAGACAGGATCAAAAGGCACTCCACACGTCGGATTCAGAATAGGATGAACCTTGGGTTTTGGGATCTCAGGAGCTGGAAAGTTTCCGGATGACATTGAGAAACTCAGGGAATCTCAACCCCAAACCGGCAAACCAAGACCAAGACCTAGAAACTTTGCTGTTCAAACCTTTTATGACCTTCCTTGTCTAGTTGCAACATATGTGCGCATGTCGATGTAGAAGGAGGTTGTACAGTACCTAAACCGAAGCTTGCGAAATAGCGCGTACCTTTTTTTTACAAACGTGCCCGGGTCTAAGGGACAGTGCCACTGAGCTCTGAAAAATCCTACCATCCGAGAACTGGGCTGCGTAGACTTCAAAACTGCTTGAGAATGGTCTTAGAAAGATAGGACAAGGCCTCAAGACTATCCCTAAACCCTAAACCCTGGACCCGCGAAGTTTAAGTCTGGGCCTGTACACTTAGGGGCAAACACCAGAAGTTCCAGACTCAAGACAAGCGGGGTGTCCCAAAATTAGGGGTACCTTTTTGGGGGTGAATATGGGTGTAGCAAATTCAGAGTTACCAGAATATGGATGTAGAGAATTGTAAGGTTTCCGTACTATAGTAACTTAGTTTAACTTCCTCAAAAGCAACCAGTAAAACCCCATCATATCATCTCACAGCTTGCGAACGGATCCCCTGAATGGGTACTGCCTGCTGCCAGGCGTGCCACCAGTACATTCTGCTTTGAACTTCGGTACGTGAAGCTCAACGCCGCGATGTTTTGTTTTGACAGGGTTTGTTGTAGGTGTCATCTCACAGGGGTGGACTAGGACACTGCCGTCACCATTCTAAGTAGAAGGAAGGGAACAAGTATCAGTAGCAGTGTCTCCTAGGAACCCTCACATATCTAGGGCATACGATACCTGAGTTCTAATGGCTGCCACCAGTACCACCAGCAAAATGGGGTGGAGAAAGTCCTAAAAAGAAATGCAGGGGCAACTGAACCGTGATCAGTGTCAAAGCTGTTCAAGGTAACTGACAGGACCCTATACCATAGGGAAACGGAATGTTGAACCCTAAAGCCCGCTTGTAATCCTCTCCCTGTAGTAAAATGGGCATCCTTCCAAGGAATACATTGAAAGTTTGGGACCTTTCGCTCATGATGGGGTGGGCCAACTAATAGAAGGATCCGTGCGTAAACGCCAAATGCCATCCCTGCCGTTCAAGGATCAGCACTTAGAGCTACAGGCTCTTGTAGTGGCCTGAAATTTTACACTAATGAAAAGCCACATGGAAGGTGAACTGGCAACTAGCATTACAATAAGATCCCCATATACCCCATATTCTATGTACTTAAGGGGGACTATACATTATCTAATTTTGCAAAGGGCATCCTTTCTCAAAGGCAAAAGCAGCATGTAAGCTTTGACACCAAAGGTAGCACCCCCCCCATCATGCACATCTCATGCCAAGTGTACCCGCTGCCCAATCCTACTGTATTTCTACACAACGCTGCGTGACTTTGAGTATTCTGTAGCACGACAGCATCTAGGGCGTTACAGTACACGGGATCTGGTCCAAGCGCCTTACTACTTTTGCTTTTTTTTTCTTTCCGAGGGGTTCTTGAACTGCTCAATTCAAAGTACATTGGGCTGACCTCTGGCAAAATGCACCCAAATTCGCACATGGGTCCTGACGGTAGGCAACCTTTCAACTTTTCACCGGTGAAGGTGGCACAACCCAACAACGCCATTGCAGCCGCTAATGTGCTGCAAGTGTCTAAAAGTCGTGTTGCTCAGGCAAGGGGTTTGCTCCTGCAATCCCGTACCCTGAGCGCAGAAGAAGCATGCGGTGTTTAACATGTAGGGGCTCAAATGCAGGCTGCAGGGCGCGAACCACAAGGGCCTACGCAGGCACGCAGGCATGTACAGTAATAGTAACACATCAGCAAACATTTCCGAGCCGCTTAAGTAAAAATGTAAACAATTACCAACATTATTTGCAATTAATATGCGGCCAGGGATTATGTCAGCGGTCGGGCGTGTACCCTCTCCCTTTGTTGTCACGCGCTGATATGGTACATGGCCATGTTTCTTCCTTTACTGCAGATCTGCTTAGAACAACATACACATGCTAAGCCTCCGAAGTTTCCGAGTTTGAGTGGTATACCAAGGTTAGAGCATGCTGCATTCCACAAGGGCTACATAAACGCAGTATCAATGCTTCGAAAACCCTCGAAGTGCGATGAGTATGATCACGGGAACTCGAACTCTTCAAAGTCAGTTGCTGGGCCCGGAAGCTCAAAGATGCCTCTAACAATCACCGGGCATATGACAAAATCAAAATGAGTATATCAATATATAGACATACAGAGATAGAGAGAGAAAGAGAGAGAGAGAGAGAGAGAGCAAGCAAGTGGAGCTAGGGGTATGGACCGGGGGTAAAGTTCAGGGCCCGAGGTCTCAGTGGTTGAACTTTGCCCCAGGCCATTAAACCTCAGAATTTGTTGCGGGTGTAGCGGAACATTTAAACTCAATCTAAACAGCGTCAATACGCCAAACCCACCACTCAGCCCTGGGTTCAAGATCTTGACAGCAGGAGGTATACGAGATACAACCAGTCCTTGACGATTTTGTGCATGACGCCCCTCCAGATTCAGAGACCTACAACTTGCAGAAACTTTCTCTTAACATGCTACCTAGGCCCTGTGGAATTTTGTTCTTTTGTTGCGGACCGCAGGTGCATAGAGCCTAAGAGAGGGAAACCACCTGCCACCTGCGCTACCTCCGTCACTCTAATGGTCGTCCATATGCCCTGCGGGCGAGCCTCACAGACAACAAGTTCTAGAACTTATCCTTAGAACCATACCTCTTGCCACCATGGCTACAAGGCCACATGTAAACAATAATTGGATACTGGCAATGAAGATAATATTACCTGTTGTGCATGTATTGGGGAAGCATAAGCTTGTTGGGCATTTGGACCCTAAGGGTCATGGTAGATGCCGGACAACTACTGCAACATCAAATCCTGCTACTACTTCTCTCGCCCTTGTGAATACTGCTTACAACGGCATCGGGAGTACTGATTGCACAATCCTTTGGCCGTGTCTAAAATAACGGATGCCAAGGAACCCCAGGGATGTATAGCGACCATCAAGATTCTAGAGAGGGTCCACCTATAGGAAATCATTGCGCCAACAACCTCCAACATGCTGCTACAGGATTATGGATGTGAAAGCCCTCTCTGAGAACGGACTTGTAGCTCCACTTGAACTTTGAACCTTCGTCTAAATACATCTCCTGCGTAGGCAGGTGGGCAGGGAGCAAAAAATATCGAGAAGCACCTCTGCGGCAAAGAACGGTAGTGGTCCAGCCATGCTCTCGTCTCATGCATTGATATATCGGAATTAAAAAGCGCTCGTCCCTTTGTCCCGACAATGCTGGCATGAAATATATTGGCCGGCGCTGTTGTTGTTGAGGAAATTGGTGGAATAGTGTAGAGTTGATGAAGGCCAGTCAACACCACAAGAAAGCATAGTCGTACAAGGCTGACAGCCCTGAAGGAAGGCATACAAGAAGTATACCGTAGCACTAAACGCAACTGTGTCGATAAGAAGGAACTATCTAAATGACTTATAAGAAGCACCCTACGACGGGAGCCACACATATGATAGCGATGATGCGAAACATTTACACCCAGAAAAGAACGACGATGATGTTGATCCTCCTACGTGTCGTTCTTCCTCTTCTACTACTCCTGGCACGGGACGCTACTACTAATCCTATTGCTTCTAGCACGAGGATGGCTGCTCTGCTACCGTCTGAAAAATGCCGAGGCTGTTCTCCAGTTCAGCAGCACTTGTTATTTGATGCCTTTCTTGGCCCTCAGACGTAGCTCCCACACCCTGAACTTGAAACTTGTTGCATGTGTGCGCTACATGGCTTTGGTAGGGGCTGTAGGAGGGACCCTTTATGGGGACGCTTATGGTTTGGGATATGGATGCCACCTAGGTATCCAGGGGCTATATAAGCACAATGTATGAGGTATTTGAGTTTGTATCAGGTAATGGGATTTTAGTAGGGGTCACCCGAGGCCCCTCTCTTGATGTGAGGTCTTCACAGCTCCAGTCACTCTGATGCACGGTTTTGCTCCATCCCACTAATTCCAAACTGGCGGAAACCAGCTACCCCAAAGACCTACAAAGCTCCATTGCTTGAGGAAAAACTTTCCGGCCAGCTAGTAGGGAATGGAGGAATGGACCCTCATAGCAGCCCTTATTTAATGCCCAATAGTTTAGGATTTTCTGACCTTCTTTTTCACCATCACTCCCTACTCCCTACCAACGCCAAACCAGTTAACCCCAAACCCTCATACCATGTTTACATGGGAACACATGTATGTATATGTCTGTGTACCTCCACGAGCCCATAGTTTTCCGTGTGCTTTTCCGTTCGTTCTCCATTCTTATACGGCAAGCTATGAAGTTCATGATCCCTTTTCGGGTGCCCATCCTAATACGGCAAAGACTATTTGAGGCACCTGCTGAAAAGGGCCACAACTCGGCCACAAAAATCAGCAAACCCCAAGACCCCATATGTACATATATATATATATACACATATATATATATGTATAGTATGTATATATGTACATAAATCCCTCAGGAGGACCCCCCGCCCTGGAATAGCGGTATAATAGGAATTTCAGAGGACCCTCATATAATCCTTGTTGTCCCTTCTAATCACTATTACAGGGTGGGAGGTCTCCTTACTCAGTATGAACCCCTTGAAAGAACCCTACCATTACATCCAAGAAACTTCCCTGCTGAATGGGGCGCAGCAAACGTCAAGACTGGGCGGCCTCTGCACAGCCTAGGGTCTAAGGGCTTAGGCTGTAGGGTCATAGAGCTCTTATCAAAATCAACTCCTGCAAGGGCTACATCACCGCAGTATGTGGGGTTCAGGGCTCAGAATTATTGCCAATAATGCAGAATCAGGCGGATGAGAAAATGGCAAACGACATGGAATCCTGCGTTTATGTCGGGTCTACAGGGAGTGCGTAATCCAAGGGCCTGAATAAATGAGAACATCCTGTTGAGGTCTATATAAGGAATTTGGGGCCACAATATTGGTAAATGTGTCAGGCTCCTCTTATGCACCACTACACTTTCTAGAGCTTTTGTTACAGCATCTCCATCCAGAGACTCAAAATTTTCAGAAACAATGAATCCCAAAGGGTCCATGTAGCTATTTAGTATATACTGGAGCCCTACATAAATTACACAGCAACAACTTTGGGCCCTAAGCACATACTATATGACCACATGAGGTCTTTCGGAATTGTCTGTATGCTTCATTAGCTCATAGGTGATAGGAACCCATTTGACGCGAGAGCTCGAAACTGCGTAACAATTCGAGAAGGATTGTCGAGGGATGCTGCACGATAAAAACATGTATTTGATAACGTGTCCTACTATGTGGAGGAGCCATCATATGATGAAGACGATCTTGTGGTGATGCTGTTCGTGCTGCAAAGAACGTCGGGTGGAAGTGCCTGTGCTGGGATTTTATGATGTGAGGTCATAAATGCCCTCAGTTTTGAAAGTGGCCGGCAGAGCTCAAGCCGTGTTTGCAAGATCTACACCTGCAAATGATGCACTAAGAACTACTTCAGTTTAGTAGGCCCTCGTGCAGTGGGCCAGCTTGCATGGGCCTCCAACCCTTCGCAGATTAGGGAATACTGCCTAGGGCAGCCCCTGAATCAGAGGCCGCGCAATATGTCGTTCCGAAGATGGAGGAGAAGCGCGTGGACACTACTTCTTGGGAAGTTTCAAATTCTTTCTGCATCTGCCTGCTGCGATCCTATGCAACCCTACTTTTCAGCTGAATCTGATGATGCTGACGATATTCGATCAGAGCTTCTTGTTAGCCTCTAGTCAATGTATCAAATGAGAAGCCCTTAACTAGAAGCACCCCGAAAGGCAGATCCCCACTAGAATCAGTATCAAGCGACTTGGCTTTCTTCAAATCAGGCATCTAGCATGCATGGCCTACATGGTGTATATACAATTCGTGGCCCGTGCATAACCTCAACCAGACCCTAAACCCTAAACCCTATAATGGGTACATAACCCTAAGGGTCCAAGGACCCAAATAACAGGGCTTTAGGGCCCAATACTCTAACATCTATGGTATTTGGGCCCTAAAACACTATCATTTGGGTCCTTGCACCCTCAGGGTAAGGGCCCCAGGATTAAGGGACCATAGTTCCGACCTCAAAAACGTTCAACGCGCCCGCGTAACGAGGGTGCGGCGGCAAGGCAGCTCCCAAGGGTTTGCAACGTGTGGCCCAGTTCTAACTAAGTTGAAATAGTGAACGCCTAAACCTAGTTTAGGGTTTAGGATTTAGGGGTCTAGGGGTTTAGGGTTTAGGGTACTCATAATAATAGCCTTGATGCCCGCAAGGATATATAGGTTTTTAGTACTACCATTTTGCTGAACTCTAAACCCCAAAGCTCCTGGTTTGACTGTAGGTAGAAACGTCTTACGTCTGACCCCCATATACAACAGCTGTGACACCTGTGAAGCTCCAGATAAAACCATGTAGGGCTATGAAGCAATCACGTAAGAGCCCAACTCATTAGAATAGATTGCGGTTTAGCGGTTGCGGGTATACGTACTGAGAAGAATGGAGGAAATTGGGTTAATCGGACTGTAACCTAAGCTCACGAACCGCAACGTAAGCCTGAATTATCTAGAATAAGGTTTGGGGTGCACATTATATCTTAGTCATTTCACATTCGGATTGCATGGGATAGTGTTGGTAATAAGTCAACTAAGCCCTCCCCCCAATATTAAACCCCCAACCGCCCTAATATTAAATACTCTCAAAATGATATAAAAACCCGCATAATGGGAGGATTTAATATTAGGGGGTGGGTGGCCTCGACCCTAAACCCCAAACCTTAACCCCTGAAAACTCTAGAAAACACTAAAAACCGTAAACCCTAAAAACCCTAAACATAAACACCCAAAAAAACACTAACATCTACCTCAGCCAGTGCAGGCTCGAGGGTTTGGAGAACTCCCTAAGGTTTCACACTCACTCCAGACCCGACTAAAAAACGCTGTTTCCTAAATGCAAATGTAGGACTATAGGGATATATGCCATATGTTTATATACATGTATACATGTAGGGTTTAGGGTTTAGAGTTTGAGTGGGAGGGGTAGGCTGAGAACACTACGGTCCTTAGGTGATACTTGCAAACGCACCGAATGCTTTTGTAAGTTGGTAGGTTGTCAAAAACGTGTCCTTGTTTGGGTTCCCAGTATGATGCAGCTTCTCAAATACCAAAGGGATCACAAGCTTCGACAACCCCAACCCTAAACCTTCAAGAATTCAGGTAGGATTGCGCTTGTTGACTTATCTCCGGACAGCGCCTGGACGGAATGATGGGGCATCTCGGCCCATCTTACTCTGGACAGCAACTGACGGGTAGTTCATCCTTTGATGGTAGTTCTTAAATGTTGGGCCTCTGCATAGGTTTAGGTTTGAGGGTGCTGGAATGTTGTGGCATACTTGGGCCCAGCTTTGGAAAAAACTGCCCGAAAAACTGACCAGAAAACCACACTGCACTTGTGGCAAGGGGGGGGCTCTGCATGCCATCCAGTTGCAGAAGCTGATTCTGACCTCAAAGTCAAAAGCCTCCCAGCTTCTGAATAGGAGACCCCCGAAATCATCCTCATATGCGGCTGCAAAAAGGAAAATTACAGGCACTGCTTTGGAGTCCCCATAAGAGAGGGTTCATACTATGAGGGGGCGCACAAGGGGGACCCTGCGTGTTAGACATGCCCTAGCATCATCCTCTATAGAACCCTCAAGATCATTTCTCAAAAGCCCATGCACCCAGGAAAACAAAAACTTTCCGCACGGATCACCACAAACAATCTCCCTGAACCCTAGGCCTTAAAGCCCTTTAGTCTCAAACCCTATGGCTGAATAAACTTCAGGGTCCTTGCTTTATGTTACAGGGCAATGTCAATGTCAACTTCAGTTTCCAGAGAACCGTCTGCAGGGACTCATGTAATGGCGTTTGTTCTCGTGCTTCTTGGTCCTACTGGCCCCGAGATCTTCGTGCTCCTGCACCAGGAACAAAGGTCCTGGCACAATTGAACTTTCTAATACATTACTACGACGTCTCACACTCGGACGGTTTCTTTTGGACAGACAAAAACTGTGTCACGCACCTGACAACTCCTTAAGCAGGATAGGTCTGCCTCGAAGCAGATGTAGCAAGCAAAGGTTCAAGGAGAAAGACACAAGCAAAGCATCACAATCTCTGACGGGCTGCACCTTTAGAGAACCCCAAACTGCCACCCGTATAACGCCATATAATGTGATGAAAACCCAGGAGACTACATCTTGCAACTGGAGCTAGAGAGCTCCTTGGTTTGCAACCCTGCTCCCGCAAGAGCGATGGCTATGTGTACAGCACAAGCACAGGGTTTAGGCTTATGCGAGCTTTGACGGCTAGATTTCATCTGCATGTGACTGCGTCAAGGTGGGTGACTTGTGCTGTCACGATTGCAATATGAACTCTTTCCGGCGCCCATCAGGCCAAGCTCTTATCAACCTAAACCTGCACTTAAGTGGGGGTTGAGGGGGGCTGGGAGCTAAATATGTACATATGTATATATATATATATCTAATTCTAAAATGTCATAATGTCCGACACACTGACCACCCTCAAAGAGGAGGACTTATATATGCATGCAAAACATGCAAAACTATGAAAGAGCTTTCTCAAAGTACTGGAGACACCATGGTTTCAAGACACCCTACAGGAAGCGCGCTGTGCTTAAGGAAACAACTTTCATGGACACCCCGCGCCATCGAGGTACCACAGCAAGATACGTACATCACACATATACACACCGTGTCTATGTATATATATATATAAACACATAACCATACATGTTGAGCATATGTACACAGACAATGTCTATACATTATAGCTTCCATGCCTTACATGTGGAGGAGCTGGGTGCAGAGCTGTTCTGAAACTCTTCTGAAAAGTAGCTCAGATTGAGAAAGCCGTGCCATCGCTGTCCTCACCTCAGCTCTCAAGCGATGTGCGGTTCAGGTTTAGGGTTTATGGGGACCGTATAGTGACTTTGTGAGACTTATCTAGGGTTGATGGTTTAGGGTCTAAGTAATTCGTCGATGATTGGCGAATCAAGTGGAAAAGAAGCGGGGAAGGACGTGAAAACTGACATGGAAACTAGGTTTGTATGGGGTCTGTACAGTAAGGTAGGAGCAGAAGGGAACAAACACTGACATGGAAACTAGGTTTGCATGGGGTTTGTACAGTGGGGATTGCAATCTAGAAGCAAAGACAAAGGAACATAACAAGGACATGAACACAACGTGGACTAGGTCCGGTTTGTATGGGGTTGATGCAGAAGGGACTGTAATCCAGGAACCTGCTCAATTAGAAGGGGTTTGGTTTGGGGGGTAGGTAAAAAGGATAGACGGAACATGCAACTATGCTTTCTAAGCTCTGCAGTATCGGAGGATCTGTTGGAAGCATGTAGAGTGTCAACATGGCTTTGAGAAAATGTAGGGCTGTAAAAAGGACTTTCAAGCAAAGCATTCCCCCAATACAGGCAACGACTATTTCTGATGAATTCTCCACAGGATTTGCATTCAAAGAAACAACACCCTACAACGCCCCAAATCCTAGAGCGAAATTCCAAGACTTCTGGAATTCCTGTGGTAGCAGTGCACTGCTCTTCTGCTGGGTTTCTTCTAAGTAAGGGGGCGGGACGACCTGAAAAATGCTGGGGGGACTTTCTAGGGATGTTGAAAGACATTTGGGCGGTACATCTGAGGGCCTATACGGGGCTGAATTTAAGAAACTCCCATAATTCTAGGATCCGCAGTGGTTAACCTTCATAGTCATCCTCAAACAAACTCAAAGCTGCCGCTGGCCACTCTCCCAACCAAAAATTGTCACGCGGTTTTTTGCGAAAGATGATGGGCTTTTGCATCTGATGCAGCGCCGCCCACCACAGCGCACCCTTATCCATGGAGGTGAACATCTGTCGGGAATCAATAATAAGGAGAGTGCGCATCATGTTGTATGGCAGCATCCAAAAGTCACCTGCGCGCTTGAACCAATTTACGCAAAGATGAAAGTTCCTCAGATGGTAGTTTCCCAAATTAGGGGTACCTTTTTGGGGGTCCCCATAATAAGGATTATAATATTTTGGGGTCTATATTGGGGTCCCCCTATTTAAAGAAACTACCAGATCAGCTGTCTACCCCACAAACACACACGCGCCAAACCACACACCGCCACGGACCAAGGGCTC
Organism: Symbiodinium pilosum; assembly: GCA_905231905.1. Taxonomy (NCBI): domain Eukaryota; class Dinophyceae; order Suessiales; family Symbiodiniaceae; genus Symbiodinium; species Symbiodinium pilosum. The sequence continues at coordinate 130,556 of CAJNIZ010001891.1, read as the reverse complement.
AGGGCAAGCCACAAGACCCGGGCGTGGTATGAAACTCTGCAGCATCCCTGAGCGAGTGTTCGAGACACTCACTACAAGCTGTCCAAAAATTAGAGTTATACGATAGCATTACGCCTGAAAAGGAACCTCCTGTTTTTGGAACCGTCTCTCGTTGGCTTGGCCGTACAACTGATTTAGTGTTTGCTTGTTGGGACTTGCCGCCGGATGTATGATCCGAAGAGCAGCGGCAGAAATTGAAAACATTTGAACCCTCAAAATGGCAGCTATTCGGGGTCCATCAAGCCTTGCGAAAGCCTCCGCAATGTAGGCCTTTTATGCTAGATTATTGCAAGGAACTTCGAAAAATACACCGCCTACCGAACAAATGTGTTGTCAGGAACGGTAGAGTCCCTGAACACCAAGCCCAAAAATCTGTGGCACCCAAGCGACCACTGTGCTCACGCAACGCCTTCTCTTTGGCGCGTGAAGGGGAGTCCACAACCTTAGCTCACAGGATCGCATCTCGTAGGGCTTTATGGCGCCCAGTCAGGATCTCACATGCAGCTAGTAATTAGGAACTATCAACATCAGCTGCTTAGCTGCAGAGCTGACGAATTCAAAGGTCATCTTTGCCTGCATGAGAGTTGGTCCACACCGTTTGCACAATCCAGTGCCAGAAGTATATTGCGGGAATTCCGTGGCTTTGGAAGGGTTTCTGTGCAAAACGAAGAAGAGAGGTATCATGTCAATCGTGCTTTACTTTAGTTGAGTCCGGGACACTTAGTTCTGCTTGCCAAGATTCAGGGATATCGCTTCTATAGTGGGTTCTTTGTGGCGAACCCCTGCCATTAATGGCATTGCTTTTCATAATCCATAACAATATGCCAGTTGTGATGCCTTTTCGTATTTGGCCAGAAAGCCGTTAAAACCACACCACATCACCTCAGCGTCTAAACTAGGGTTGAAGTTGCTTTCGACTAATCCCAGCACTAGAACAATAAAAGGGACCATATGTAAAGAACAAAATTTGGGTAGAATTAGGCTCCAAAGACTAGCTACAATTGGGAAGCTTTTCGCATGGGGAAAAAAGGGACCAGATTTAAAGAACCTCCTTGGGGAACCCATCCTGATAATAGATACTTTCACTACATTCCTATTCATCTTTTCATTAATAGAGGTCCAAGAGCCCCAATGACGCAGGAATGCATTCCTCATCATTTTTAATCGAGTTCCAGGGGCCCCAATCATTTTTTCAATCTGGCGCCCTCCATTTCTTATTCTGGCAGGGGGCGGGGGGGGGGTCCCCACCAAATGTTCTAGTGCTCGGATTAGGTGTAGCTGGTCTGGCCGCATTGCCTGGCCAGCAAACGGTATCCAAGCGCAGCTGGCTGCGTCGCGCTTGGGAGCCTTACACTAAGCTTTACAAAGGTTCTGAGATCATAAGTCGCACTTCCGGCCTTATCCAGAACAAGCCACGAAGAAAGAAGAAGCAGCAATCAAGCAGAGCGCTCAGATCTAGACCCAAAGGTCGACATGATACCAAACAAAAATGCTCCCTCCCCGCACTGTGGACCCGGATGCACCAACGCACAGGTGTGCCCGTTGGTAAGGAGGTTTTCAAGGGCCGGTCCCCTCCAAAGGCATGATTACGAAGCAGACAATTTGAACAAGGCCTACTTTAGCTCGGCGTTAGGTACCAACTCAGAGTGACCTGCCACCCAAAACCTACTACAGTGCTGTATGCTCGTACCAGGAACGCTCCAACCCTGAAGCCCTGGACCTGATAGAAGCGCTCATGCTGCTGATGAACTTCCTTCAAGTCGCTGTCCATGCGCATACACACAAAACCCCGAACCACCTCGAATCTTCCACTTCATTCTGGAACGCAACGCCGCGACTAGAAACGATAACCATTCACACTCGAAAAGACGTAGTTCAGAATATGAAGGCATAAATAGAGCCTAAGATTTGCTTGTGCAAGCGCCGTCGCTTCGCATAAGAAAGATCTCCATAACACACTCAGGGCAAGGGGCTTCTAGCCCAATGCCGACAGCATCCAACTGCCAGCGGCCCGCCATAAAGCGATCTCGCACCAGCTTGCGTATGCCTGCTGGGCTCATGAACCCACATGAGCCATAGTGTTTTTCCATCCTAGAATCCTCTTAATTAGTAACCCCTGTAGTAGTGCCCTATTTAATCCTTTTAAACCACCCCCTTTAAGAATTTTAGACTATAGCTTATATAACTCTCCTCAGAGGTAACTTGGCCATTCTAGCAAAACCGGGGTCTGTACGGGTGTCCCCTTATTCATGGAAACTACCTTCTGAAGGTTATCCTTAGGGGTGGCTAGAAGGGAATGAGGGAATGTAATCCTGACATAATTCTGACATAATCCCTGATTATCCAATATATACCCTTATCTCCTACTAAGCACCCGTAAGTATCTGGGGACTATGAGGAGGTTGTGGGCCAGCCCTGCAAGAGAATACACATACATGTGTATATATATATACAGATATGTAAATGAGGTTGCTTCTCAACAACGAGGAGAACCTTTTCGGAGGTCCCCATAACAAGGATTCTAGTAATTGGGGTCTGTACGGGAGTCCGCTTATTCATGGAAACTACTTTCTGAAGATTACTTTGAAAGACACCCATGCGATTGACAGGAGAGATCAAGGGTAGTGCGCAGCTCTGCGCGCACAAGGCCAAGCCCTTGCTGGGTAGGTAAAAAACCCAAGGCATAACCAAAACATAGCCTATAGACTCTTCTAGATTGCAAATATCGATAACACTGTGTTTTCGTAACATTCTTAAACTACATCCTTGCAGAATCTGAACCAGTTCAACATAAACATAAGATAGCGTCCGAATGACTCGCAGATTTGGGATGTACGTATGTATAAAAGTAGGCATGCACTAACAGCATTCGTAATTGATTGATTAATTAAGACTTACCTATTTAGTCAGTTAATTATTCAATTCAAGTGAAAATACCTATATACACTTATAGAAAACACTCCTAACTGGCCAAGCAAGTTATTCAGGACTTTACGTTGCACCAGCCTGTGAACTCACTGCCTATGGGCCTCCTACTTACGGGTGGAGCTGAGATTCCCCGCATTCTTCACCCCCAAGCTCTCAACCCTAAACCCCTCGACCACAAAACTCTAACCCTTAAGCCCTATGAGCCCTAATGGGCCATTGAGAACATGCCTACGAAGACAGGTTCCAGCCTGCCAGTGTGATTCAGGATTGTGCTTGCGCATGCTTAGTCCCAACAGGTCCCCGTGGAATGCAAGGGCTTGGGGGACCCCTTTCCCCGTGGCGCCGAACAGCAATCCCCAGGTCCTGGATCTCAAATTCTGAAAGTTACTACTATTTAGAGTTTAGGGTTTTAAAGGGGTTATATAGGGACTGAGGTCCCTCTATTGGTGAAAAAATCGTATGTTGGCTAAGGGCTCAAAATCTTGAACCCAATGCCAAAAAAACTCGTCTAAAAGTCATAAGGCCTAAATCTCTCAAACCTACATAGGGCAGTCGCCATAAACACCGGAAGCCCTTGTATGCCTTCTGTACCCAGAGATAGTATAATCCTAATGAGTACCCCCAAAAAAGCAACAACCCTAAGCCCTAAACACTCACACATTCGCCACAACCTGAAACGCCTGAATTCGCGGGAGCCTTCGAGACCAAATCTACCGGCTTCAAGCACTCCAAGCAGCATGTCAGTTGTCTCCTTGGGGTTTAGGCTTTCGGGTAGTATATGGATAATGGAAAAGAAAATGGAAGCTACTATTTAGGATTTAGGGTTTATTTAAGGTTATTTAGGGATATTGCCGCATAACGGAGAATCAAATGGAAAGGAACATGGAAAATGAAATAGAAACCCTAGGCCCATTTCAGGGGGTATGTAGGGATATTAGCCCCAATAATGAAGCAGATGAAGAACCAAGTAGAAAAGAAACGGGAGCATGAAATGCAAACTGGGTTTGTGTAGGGGTTCATAGGGGTTCTTTTCATTGGGTTTGCCACGATGTTTACCGACAAACCCAAGAAGCAATCCCAATGAAACACGCTATGACAGGAAATGGCAGTGCCAATGAGCGCGAGCATTATGCCAATAGCTTATGGCAATCAGAAGGTCTTTAAGGGTTGAACCTTAGGCCCAAGAACATGCACCTTGAAACCATTTGGCATGCTCAAGCCATGCAGCAGGGATCCCTAGACTGTCCCCACACATTGGACCCTGAACAGAAGTGTGTCTTCATCACTAACCAGCTGCACGAAGGTTTGGGACTCCAGGGCCGGTTTGGCGTGACAAACTTTGGGTCCCCGTTGCAATCTCCTCAGAAAATATAGATCACGTCATCTTCTTCTAAGATTCATCCGTGCACTATCTAGGAACTTTTTTGGCACTACCTGTCGTGTACCGGCCTCGCTTCAAGGATCAAGTGCGTTTTGGGATCAGAGCTTCCTTGAGGAAAGTTTTTGTTTCTTGCGGAACTGGGCTCAAGCGTAGAAGTAGGTCGCATCATGTCACAGCTGAACATCCCTGTGCTCTTTTTGCAGGGACACCAGGGAAGCAGGAATGTGGCAAGCCTGCCTTCACTGTCATGGACTTTAGCACTCAACCCCAACCATAGCGCCGATGTAGCTCGTTTTCTGGCGGGGGGCCGCTGTTGAGCGGCTACCCTCTTCAGAACCCTGTTTCAGCACACCATGCAGAGAGCCAGTAGAAACCCAACCTCTGCTTGCTTCAATGGCTGCTTCTGGCAGGCATTCTTATAATAGTAATAGTATTTTCAGCGATAAAAATATGGTAGTAATATATATATATATGTATGGGCCCATACGCTAGCAGTAATAATAATAGTAATACCAGCTTTGCATGATGGCCGTCCAGAAGACCTGAACCTCTCGCTAGTGAGACAACCTCGAAGCTATAAACCCCAAACCTAAACCCCAAGCCGTAAACCATGTGCGCTATAGTCTAGTATTCTTAAAGGGGGTTCTATGGGATTATGTAGGGGAGTACAAAGGTTATTAAGGAGGATACCAGGTTTTTAGGTTATAGCCCATGTAGCGGTAGCCGCTACAAGGAAGCAGTGCCATTCCCCAAGCCCCTAGCGGAAATCCTGCAGAAGCGTCACGCAGCCATGCCTGACCCTACAGTAGCCCCTGCACAATCCCCACAATGAACCTTATAATGCCCCTTATGGCCCATTGCCCCCTTCCTTTTTGATGAAGCATGAGTACGTGACCTTGGGGCTCATCCTAGCTGCACGCCCAAGTCTTGGGATTTCGGGTTTAGGGTACGGGCCTACCTCAAGCAAAAGATCCCACAGTTCCAACAAACAAACTCAAAAAGCCTAATCATTGTTAAGACCAAACACTGCGAGTCCAAACCGAAGGACCATGAATGGCCCAAAACTTACCACATCAACTTCGCCAAGATGCCATCTCAAAGCACTGCGCATTTTCGGGCGCGAAGTTCCTTGAGTTGATGTGGCAGTCTTGCTTAGGCGTACTTAGGCTTGAGTAGCAAGATTAAGCAAACGGGCTTGCAGGGCAAAGGGACAAAATGATTGGCACCGGTCCGCGGCGTGCCTAAGTGGCTAAGGGCTTCAGCTTTTAGTCTCTTGCGTCCAAACTAAAACTAGGAAGTCTAAGGCCTTTCACACCTTCGTGGGATGGAGTAGGCTTCATGGAGGCGGCTTCTAATGCCAAGGCCCTGCAAGGCGTGGATTCACAAGGTCTCCGCAGAAACAAGACTCTAGGTCTGCCCAGACAAAAATGTATTACCTAGGGGTTATATTGGGATAAAGGAAAATAAAATGGAAACTACTATAGCATAGTGGGGTTACATGGGGTTATATTGAAACTACTATAGTATATTTTGGTTCTTTTTAGTCGTTATATTGGGAGATGCAAACTACTATGTTACAATGCGAGGGACAATGGAAAATAAAATGGAAACTACAGGGTTCCAAAGAGGGGCCCGCTCTGAGTCACAGACTCAGCTGTCCACCTGAAGTTCGGACCCACAAGGGATACTCTCAGGGGGCGTTGTTCATGTGGACTTCCAAAATTCAGTCACAAATTTGCAATCACCCACGCCGTCTGTGGGAGTTTGCAAAAACTACGTTTGCCAAAACGGGGGAAACTTGTCTGGGGATCCGTACTAGCTGCCGTATTGTGGGAACCCAACTTTAGGGACCCGTGCTAGACTAGATTGCCATGATTGCCTTGGGAAGCCACCCATGGAGTGGAAGAAAGGCTCAGCCAAATGCAAGTTGCTCGGACCTCCGTCATCGCAGAAAATGTGCCTGCCCGTAGCTCCTAAGACCATTGCCAGCTGCACTGGTGCTGCATCCGCGCCGGGGATGCTGACACTCTAAAGTTGGTGCTCAGAGCTCGGTATTTCCGACAGGGCTAAGGGCTTTTGATAATGCCTCAAACAGGCCTGCCCAGGACACTTGAATGACCACTGTTTGGTAATGTCAGTGCTTTAAAAACACGATCCTCCCATCGTTGGTTATGGATCCAGCAGGTCCCGAACCACGTAAAACTACGAGAGTCCTGGACTGTAACCGGCACGGCAACCCCGTACGGCACATATTCAGAAAGCTGAGAATCTGTATCTTCTCGGCGATCCGGTTGTTCGGATCCTGGGATAGGTGTAGGGCATTAGGAAAAGTTCGAGAGCAAGCAGTGTCCGAGGTTTCTTGCCCTTGTACAAAACAAAGCCAGGCAAAGGATGAGACACTGCCCGTCTTAAAGGTTTTCTAGAATTCCAGACAGAAGTAGTCACAAGGAATCCTCAACACTAAACCCTATATAATCCATTATAGTAGTTTCCATTTTCTTTTCCATTATCCCTTTATAACCCCTATTATATAACCCCAAAATATACTATAGTAGTTTCCATCTATTTTCCATTATCCCTGTATAACCCGTATATAACCCCCATATAGCACCTTAATATACTATAGTAGTTTCCATCTTGTTTTCCATTATCCCTGTATAACCCCTATATCAATCCTAAGCCAACCAAGGTATAACTTTGTCTCACCAGCGACCTAGGCTCCGGAAGGACGATGACCTCCAAGTTGCTGGGTGAGCCACCCATTTCCAGGAAAACGAAGAGTTCGGTGATACACCAGAGCCTCCCAGAAAGTCCACTGTCCCTTAATTAGGGAAGATACCTTAAACTATATTAGGGTCCCGAAAATGATTCAAGGCAGAGCCTTGTACAGGGTAATTTAGGATAATTTCAACTCTCAATTTAAGCCCCACATAGTGAGTTGGTTGTGCGATCTAGCATTTCTAGATTCTCATGGCTGCGCGTCGGAAGTAATATCCCACATGTGACGCACATAACTCCGTTCCTTCTAGTCATATGTGGAGGGCTGTTGGTTGAGAACGTTTATCATGCGTTCTTCTGTAAGAAAAGCATGTGCCGATGGGACTCCTCCTAAGCAAGGTTGCGCAAAGGAGTCCTTCGCTGTGACTACAGGAAAAGAGCTGCGGGACAGGGGGGATAGGAGGTGGTTGGGACAGGGTCAGGAAGGATTCGGAAGGGTTTGGAAGAGAATTGCACAAGGGTTGCTTTTTTGGGGTTTGGGGAACGAAGGGATAACAAATCCTGAGTTATTCCGCTGTGTCTCGATCATAGGTAGGTTCCTACATCCTTCAATATTAACTATATTTGGAGGTTCACGTGTACTTATACCCGGGGGGTATAGTGTAGCTTGCAATAATCCTACCTGGGCTTAGCCCAAGTTAGCCCCACCCACAGCTACCCAACAGCTCCCCATGACTCAAGGCCTCTCGAGGTAGGTCTCGCCGCAGATAACCACCTTTGCCCATCAGCAACTATTCGCTCAGGTACACAGAAATCAATGGGGCTTCGGATTCAGCGGGGTACAGGTGCAATCATCCTCCCCACTCTGGTTGTAGTGTTTTAAAGTCTCTGGTAGACAGGATGTAGAGTCCGCAGGCAGCTTGAAATGTAATCAGGCATGAGAAATACAAACAACCCCAAAACGCCTGTACTCATGATCGCTACTGATGCTGGAAGTTGCTTTGAGGATCGTTTGGGAAGATCTTGCGGAAGATTGCACTACAGTGGCTGTGGGTAGGGTGCTTGAGCAAACACATCCTAAGCTTCAACCCTACACCCTAATTCCTTACCCAAAACCCCAACATGAAAACTCTAAACTTTAAAGTAAGCCAAAACCCTAGTACGAGGCATGTGCGCAAATATGCAGGTTAGGGGTTTTGCCCGCCGTCCATACAAAATAGGATGCCCCAAGGAAGCCAGGAATACATCGGGTATTGCACTCGCCGAATAACAATCCAAAATCGTGGTACTATTCAGGGCCACATGAATATCTATATATATATATCTATACATGTATGTATATATATTCAGCTATATAGAGATAGATGTATTTATGCATATGTGGTTTTAGGTTTCAGGGTTGAGGGCTACAGCGGTTAACCGGCTAACCATGTTTCCTGAGGGGGGGCGGTACCCAAGGAACACACGGGGATCATGTCACCACTTTAGGTGTTTTTTAGGGATTTTGAAGGGAGGGTATTGTAGGCGCTAGATAATTGTACCAACAGCATGAAGTTGTTTTGAGGTACTCTAAACCATAATAATACAAGGAGGCCCAAAACCTTAATGTTGGTACTTATCCGTAAAATGCCCGAAGTAAACAAAGTGGCCACTTCATTTTCTGTCTACCATTTGATCCTCCGTTATGGGCAAGGGGTGAGAGTCCTCAAGCCCTAAACCCTGCATGATTCTCAAATCGAGATGTTTAACCCATATATAGCCCTGTCGAATTCCCATACAGCCCTGTATAACCCATGTGTTGGTAACTACAACTGTTTAAGTATGTGAATTATTTCCAAAAAGCCCTTAAAACGACAGCTTTGGGTCGCGATCTAGACCTTCCCCGACTCTTGTTGGGCTGAAGGTTTAGGGACTCTGGCTTCAAGGGTTCAGGTTCAGGGTCTTGGGTCTTAAGGAATGAAGGAAAGGAACACTCATCCCAGCTACTCCCAGCTGCCCTTTCCTCCATTTTTTGCTGGGACGAAGCTCTCCTCCTCAACGTCTTCCCGCAAATGGCAAGACCCCCTCTCTGCCTGACCCTGCGGCTGTATTTTCTCAACTTAATGTATGCTTGATTCTTCAAATATCTGCGCAGAAACCCATCTGGGCCAGAGCAGGTGCTAGACCTACCTGCCCGTATGTTAGTCAGAGCAATAGGGTAGTTTCCCCAAAATAGGGGGGAACCCAATATAAACTCCCAAACACTAGAGTCCTTATTGTCGGGACCCCCCAAAAAAGGTACACCTAACTTTGGGAACACCCCCCATGTTAACACCATTGGGTATTCATAAAAAGGGGATCACCATGTTGGAGATTTGCGGTGGTTGTAGGGTTTAGGCTCGTGCATCGGACTCGTTTTAGGGGTTTAGGGTTTAGAAGTTTAGGGCTTCGGACTAAAATCCTGGGGAGAGCCCCAAGAACACCCAACGCCTTGCATAGCCTAGCCACTAGCTTGCTGCAGGACGCGAGGTAGATTGGCAGGCATGCCAGCCTCAACAAAATCAAATTTGCCAACACCCCCTCCCTCCACCCATTTTTGTTTGGCGGGGGCTGGGTCCTGGAAGAATTCCAAAAAAAGCAGGACTCTTGTTGGCGCTTGGGCTCCGAGCTCTTCGGTTAAGCCTCACCCCTTTAGATCTTAATTCAACTGGAGCTCTAATCTACACTCCTAGCATCCCCCTTAATGACCGCTACAATACTCCACTGTATAATCCCTGTCAAGGCGTTTAGACCCTAAACCCCAAACCGTAAATCTTGGAACCTAGTTATAACCTCCCCCCACAGAGTTTAGACTATAGCTCAATTTCACAGATTGGAGCTCGTGCCTGGCATTTACGAGCTTATTCCGTACCATTCTGCACTGGGCTTAGAGTTTAGGGTTTGAATTTTGTTTTGTTGGTTTAGGGTTTTTGGTATACTGGGGAAATATTGGGATACTATAGGGTAATATAGGGTTATGTAGGGATAATAGAAAAGAAAATGGGAACGACTGTTTTGGGTTTAGGGTGGGCTAGGTAGACTACCCCTCAGCAGGGATGATTTGCCAGACTTTTTTCGAATGAGCGGTTTAAGGAGCAGTCGGTGGTTTCTGGGAAGGATAACCCTATTCCGAAGCACTTTATTATTGACGACTCACTTCTCGAAAAGCGTTGCCCTGAGGAATCGCAAGGAGGTTCCGTATGTGCCGAGGATGACAAGCATTACGGGGTCCCTCAGGCATTTTACGGAGGCTACTAGGCTCCAAGTGCAGTTTTCATGCATGTCGTGGGGCTGAGCATAAGCTTATGATAGACTTCAGCCCTCCACGCATGGCAGAAGCGCTATGGGAGTCCAAAATGTCAGCTGGGTGGCATTCTACATCAAGATCTCTACTGACAAGGGGGGAGCGTCGTCATGTCGAGATTCCAGCGTGCTTGGGCCGCAGTTAAGTGGATGAAGAAACTTTAGGTTGAGGGCTGGAGGCCTAAGGATGTGTAATCTGCAGCTGCAGGGGGCGTGTTATTGACTCCGTGTTTTGCAGTTGGTGCGGCTCTTTGGGCCGATTTATTGTCGCCTAGGAGGCTGACTGGCTGATACACAACATCATGACCTTTCCAGGGTGTGATGAGGGAAGCTTGGGTATTTGTATTGGTGCCTAAGGGGACTGGACGAGGGAATACCGGTGCATATATATATATATATAATATCCATATACATACATATATTTGGATTCCAGATGCAAAGAAGCTTAGTGGGAAGTAGGGCCCAAGCCTACGCAGGCAGAAGCAGACATGCATCAGACTGGCTAAGCTTGAAGCTTGCTGAAGTGTAACTCCCTCGCAGCCATGCTGAGTAAGTGCTTTACCTTTTGCTTCTGTGGCCTCCCTATAAAGCTTCAATTTACTCAAGGTTGCTCTGCATAGACTGCAGGGCAAAAAGAAAGTATTGCTTGTGGAATTGGCGAACCGGGATGCTTGTAATTTCCAAGGGGGGCCTGTGGCCTGTTTGTAGAAACATCTCGAGGGTCACAATGACAATGGCATCTGAAAATTTGTCCAGACTTGGGGTCCCCTTCAGATATACACGCGAAGTACTACATATCTTTTGCAGTAGGCACCCCCCTGCAGACTACATATCTGATCAGTGCCCTTGTCGAGGCCCCACCCTCTTGCATCGTCCAAGATGCGAGTTCTGCACGTCGTTCTGGTCGATACCTGGGCTGCCAGCACGTAGGCTAGAGGGGTGATGGCGTTGCCACAAGAGACGCAGCGATGCAAAACAACGTGAGCGCAAACGTTTGCGACAGCAAAAGAGCACAAGAATTATTCAACTGACCCTGAACGGCTCTACAGACTCTGCTATCGCGCATAGGAAGTCAAGGGGAGGAGGCTCGCCGTTGCAAAGATGTCGCCAGCAACTGCAATCACTACCATGCTCAAAATGCCAAGTACTCACAGGGCCATCCGCATAAACTTTTTGAGGCCCAGGAAAAACTTGATTACTGTGTAGCCAGAGGCATACCACTGCATAACGCAAATCCACCCTCGTCAAGGTACACATGCATGTGCTTACGAACAAAAATTGCAGATCCGACAGCTTTTTGTGCATACTGCACATTTGTGCACTTTCAAAACGCAGTGCTCCAGTTGCGCACAGAAAATCAGCAGCAGCAGCAGCAGAGGCAGAGGCAGAGGCAGAGGCAGCGGCGACGAGCTCTGCCAGCAGAACGGATTCTCAACGAGCGCGCACACCAGATACCTCGCCTTGACCGCAAGTGTGGAGAGAAAAAACACCTCTCAGCAATTCCTGACATGCATAGGCCGATAAAGATGTATGCTACGGTCGTGAAAAGGGAAAGACGATGCCTGTACACAAGTATAATATGTATAAATAAGAATACTGTATATACACATACACACTCATCTCCAATCTCTTTTGGTTTATGGAGCAACCACAAGATTATGCACATCAGCCGAGGTGCAATACTTATCTATCCAGAGCTTTGGCTCCACGTTGTGGTTCTCCTATCTCCAAGTTTGCTGAATGAAGCTTCAGGCTTTGCGTTCATGCTAGGCCTGTTCCCCCTACAGCTGTCATGTGTAGACTCCTCCTGCCTGAAGCCCATTGCATAGGATGTCATTGCAGAATTGGGCCATGACAGATCTAAAAGCCTGATTCTCAAGTTTCCCAATGCCTGTGCTACCTTCGAATCCTGGCAAACACCTCTTCGCAGCCTAGCTCTGAGGACAACGCTGGCCACACAAAACCATTAGTAAACCTTCCTGCCATGTTCACCAAACTGACAGCTGCTAACCACAGTTCATGAGGATTCATCTACATGTCAGCTCTGACTCTGGAAGCCCCCTCATGCTCGTCCCCTATGTTGGGAGATTACCATATGAATAAATAGGTATCTGTCAATATGAGTCATAATCTGAAGTCCTAGTATCCCCCTAATAACCTGTATTATAGTCCCCTATCAAAGGCCCCTTTCAGGAGTTCAGACTATAGTTCACATGGTTAAATCCCAATGTAACCAAAAATACACGAATATAATCCTAATGTAACCCCAATATGAGCCTAATATAACCCCGATGAAGCTTGTGAAGCATATAGGTCTTGGTAACACGCATCCTCGCGGAATTTCTGCCGCCAAGCTTGCAACGCTTTCCATTTCCTAGGTCCGCCAGGCTCAGGTTTAGGGTTTAGGGTGGTTGTTAGTACGGAATAAGGGAATACAATCCTTATGTAATCCCTATACAATTAGCTCGCAATTTTGCATAGGTTTTACTTAGTCGGTCAGTAGATTAAGTGAAATTCAATTAATGTTAATCGATAACTAGATGTGTGATTAGATTCCAATTGGGTTTTTATTACATGTTAATGGGTTTGATTACGCTTTTGAGTAGCTTTTACATGGCATTATATTCGGTTTCAATTCCTTGGAATTGGTTTCAATTGTTTTTGTTGTGATTTTATTACGAGTTTGACGACTTTTGATCGGCTTGTTTATTCGACTTAATCGATTTGCTACTCGATACTAATTGGGTTTCAACAGGATCCTATTACGTAGCTCCTGTATTATTCCGGTCCAACGATAAATCCCCCTAATAATAAACTACGGGTTCGAGCATACACTCATTAGGGGGGAATGGGACGAAATTTATTATCAGGGCGACAGGATGATATCCCAAAGTCACTGAAGCTGTGATAAGTAACCTCAACAAGAGACCCCCAAGTTTAATTTTGGAAGCCACCATCGTGAGGTGTTTGCCCATCCCCGTTTAGGAGCCCTAGTAGTACAAAAGCCTCAAGCTTGAGAAAAGCTTATGAATCATTCCCCATAGGGTCTATACTACCCCTTCCAACAGGTATGCTTGTCAGGGGCTTCTTTGTTGCAAAGTCCGCGATGCATCAACAAGTTGAATTTAATCATGCGACCCTTGCGCTCTGCATAGCTTCCTACATAATGAATCCTCCACATGACGTCAACTATGGAATTACAGAACAAGCTGTTGACTTGGTTACATGGGTCTACAGGGAAAGCTAGAAAGTTGGAACATCGGTATCTCCGCAAAGACCTGGAAACTAGTATCAGCGGCGAAGAACCTGCGTTTATCTGTTCCAACTTACCTGACATGCAGAATTTCTAGCTACAATAGCCGCAACAAGGTCGCCAAAACCCGATCCCCTATAACGACCACAAGGAAACCCAAACTCATGTGAGCTATATGTCTCAACTCCTAGTATACCCCCTAATAACCCCTATAATACTCCACTATATAGTCCCGTTTAAGGAGCTTAGACACTGAACCCTATATAACTACCTTCAAGGAGTTCAGACTATAGCTCATGTGCACTCCATGGCACTCTGTGGGATCATCTCGCCATGAATGGCTGATGAAGGCATCCGCCTGGCAAAAAGTTACTTGATTTGGGGATTTCCGAAAATCAGGCGTACCAGTTTGAGGATCCGTATAGTAAAGATTATAGTATATTGCGATCTATATTGGGGTTCCCCTATTTTGGGAAACGTTCGGGCTATAGTCTAAACCCAATTAAGGGTGGCAGGTTATTTCGGGGATTACGAAGGGCTGTTGGGGGTTACTGAGGGGGATGCTAGGAGTTCAGAATATAGCTCAGCTACTGAAGGTCTCGGCGATCATTATTTAGGGGGCTTGGAGCGTAGGCCTAAAGTTTAAAAAAACAGGGCCCCTAGCTTGCGCCCTTAAGTTTGGGAACCTAATATATAATATACCTACTATCTAGCCTATGTTTTCTCCTAAGCCCCTAAGGGTCCCATGCTTGAAACCTTAGATTAGGGTTTAGGGCTGTGGGAGTTTCTGCCGCATGGCCCGCTCGATTCCTGCATCCACCCTTGGGGTCTTCTTGGGAAGCCATTCTAGAACCCTGCATTTCATCCCTATATGGTCCTATGTGATCCCTATCATATGGTTCTACCCCAGAAACCAATTCCTACCCGATCCTCATCTAATCCCTGTATGACCTCCATCTACGGTACTTTCATGAAAATGCTCTTCACAAGGCAGGTTGTTGATTTATGGTCCCCCAAAATGCGCACCAAATATCTACAGTCACCGATATTCCTAAAGAGTCTTTTACACTCTCAGCAAAAAACCAAGATTAAAACAAGCTACTTTACACCATCCTTCACCTGGGCCCTCTAAGGTCCCAACTCTACCCCTGACCCCAGTAGTAGTAGTAGTAGTAGTAGTAGTAGTAGCGGCACTAGTAGTAGTAGTAGTAGTAGTAATAGTAGTAGTAGCAGTAGTAGTAGTAGTAGCAGCAGCAGTAGTATAGTAGCAGCAGTAGTAATAGTAGTACAAGTAATAGTAACACATGCTCTTGATTTATAAGGCCCCTTCATTTAAAGATTTGTTGGGCCAGTTAGAGGTTCAAGGTCGCTTTAACTGCAGAGGCAATTTTGGGCCCAAAACCGGTAGATTTGTACAAACTAATCCCAGGCCCTTGACAACTATTAAGCTTTAGGTTTGAGGTTTAGTTTTAAATTCCAAGGCTCTACAAGCTAAAGCCGAAATGAGAAAACCTCCAATCCCCAATCAGAATGCTGATTCTGAGACCTGAACTGCTCACTAATCACCTACAGAGGCTCAAACATTGCTTCCTGAGCTAAGCCTTACGGACCTTGTCTGATAGGATCTTTCAATAAGACAAATGCAAAACTCCCGAGAAGAAAAAAAAAACATGTTTCTAGGGTCATTAATTCCGCACAAGTTTAACTTACCTGGCTACGCTTAAAATCAGATAAGGAAAGCTGATTCGGACGCTTGACTTGCTTAGTAACGATGTTCTTGACATGAGAACAAGACAGCTGATTCTAAGACCTGAATCGCTTATTCAAAATTCGTTAGGAATTAAAGGCTCAAACGTTGCTTCCTGAGCTACCCCTTACAGACCTTCCGCGAGAGGATCTTTCCTGAGTTTATTAGAAAACCTCTAGAAACATTGCCATGGTGTAGGGTCATTCGTTTCGCATCAGCTTTATAATGGAATCTATAGAAAATCAGGAGAAAACAATTCGATATTAGTTAAAACAAGTTACAAGCGCTTCAATGTAAATTAAAGGCCGTATAAACAAACAAATAAGCTGTAATGAGCATCCGCTAACATCTAATTTACATCAATTCCGTACCCAAGCAAAACCTTTCAAACTCTTGAACACCCACCTAATTTCTAGTTAGTCAGCTCAAAATCACTTCAATTCTATACTACGTAGAATGAAGTACTTTCTCCTTGTAGGCTCTGGGATCCCTGGAATCATGGGGCCTCGGATGTTATGGTAGCGGGGGGGCGAGACGCCCTTACTCTTATTCGAGAATAAGGATTCGTAGTAGCAACAGCTGCTGCTGCTGCTGCTGCTGCTGCTGCTGCTGCGGCTGCTGACGTTGTTGCTGCTGTCCTGCACCCTTTGCCCTGATAAAAGCTCTACCAAGCCTATGTGAATAAACTTTCTGAAAGGAAAGCCATGGACCTCACCCAGGCGTGTTTTCCGCGACTTCATCCCAAGGTCTGGGTCGGGCGCATTGCTCTGCACATCCTGCTTGTAGGCTTGGGAGGGGTCTTGTCAGGGTCACATGAAACCATTAGGAGGTTTGGTCAAGGGCTTCGGGGTTTAGTTTAGGCATTCAGGAACTTTAGGGCAGTTAAACGTCCGTTCAGGTCTAACACGGCTCCTCTTGTCTGGGCCCATTACCTCAACACCAGATTGCAGACCGGGAAAGCCAATTTGACAGTACACCATACAGAAGTTGACTGAAGGGTTTGCTGTAATGTAGAACCCTGATTGATAAACCCCTTCCCATACATAATAGGGATCCTGGTATTAAGGCCCTTGGGTTAGAGGTTGAGTGGCTGCGGGTCTGAGTACAGTCAAAATCCATAAAAAGCAGTCAATGGCATGGCTTGCAAAAGCTCTCTGATTGACCGCCGAAAGCTCCATAAGCGCTTTCAACGTCGCACACCAAGGCTTCAAGAATACAAAATCAATACCATATCATCCACCCTGCTCAGCCTAATTCAATTGAACAGCTGTGTAGTTGACAGGGCAACCATAACATGTGGGTTTAGGGTTTAGTGGTTTTAGATGACCTAAGAATCTAGATGCCAAACACTAAACCTGGCAATCTGTGATCCACAACCTTGAAGGCGAATCCATCGATCCTTATCTCTTTACCTCTTAGAACTCGTGACCTCCCCCGCATGACACAACCCCCCGCACCCCCTGAGAATAAAATTGTACTATATTGGAGGCCCTTTTTATTTGGGGGGTGAGGGTGGGGTACTGTTGAGGGGGAGGTAATCCTCAATGCAGCCCCTATAGAACCCTACTTGCTGTTTCATCTTCATGTGGTGTTCCAAAATAAGATTGTACCATATTGAAACCTCCTTACACTAAATCCAAAATACGTACCAAACCCACAAGCCTCGAAGGAGAGCCTATCTGCCCGGACGGTGAGGAAATGCGTCCGTGCCATCTCGAGGACCTCTCTTCTCACAGCTTGTGGCATCTAAGGTTGAAACCATGGGTTTAGGGTTAAGTGCTTAGGGTTTAGGGTTGAAACCGTAGGCCCATGGTTTAGGGTTTAGGGTTTAGGGGCTTAGGCCCCTGATATGGGCCCTTACGAGGTCTCTGGGCGTGTTAGGGACTAGGATTCGGGAGTTAAGGTTTTGGCTTGGGGTTTACTGTTGAGGGATTAAGGGATTTGGGCTTACAGGTTTAAAGATTAAGTGTTTAGGGACTATAGGGTTTAAACCTTTAGGGATTAAGGTTTAGGGATGCGGGGTAGGCAAGGAATATGGAGGATCAAATGGAAAATGAAATGGACATGAAATGGAAACTAGGACTCTATATGTATAGGGCCATGTTGTCACCCTAATAAGGAGATGTTTCTTAGGGATTTGGGAGTTTCCGCAAAACAACGGGCGCCACATACAGACCCCATATGCTATAGTCTTCATTTGCGGAACTCCAGAAAAAAAGCCCCTTGTCTATGGGAAGTTTCAAAGATGCTTGAGCTCGCGGCTCAAAATTCTAAAGCTTTCTTAGCTGCAGGTCTGGATCAGGGGCGGTTCCACATGTGGGCCCGGGTGTAGACTTCAGTCTTGATAACGAAATGAATCCATAAATATTAAGCTCTCAAAATCTTGGATTCTCCCGATACATACACCTCCACAACAAGTTCTTCTCAGAACCAAGAGTTTACCAACCTCCTGCAACACAGAATGAGCCAATGAACCAATGCTTACCCTCAGAACGCAACAAGAACCTTGTCCTCTTTCGAACTCTTCGTAAATTACATTTGAGCTATGGTCTAAACTGCAAGTATCCCCCTTAATAACCCCAATAGTAGTCCCCTATATATTCTTTCTATAACCCCCTTCTAAGGAGAGTATGGCTCATTTATCCGCAGGCATGCCTGGTCGACAGAGCTGTCGCCGACCAGCGCAGCCACTGCTGCCGCCGAGCCTGCCGCTTCGGCACGGCTGCCCAAGTAGCTCCTGGGTGGCTGCGGGGACTGTATAAGAATTTCAGGGGTCTTTAGATGAGCTATAGTCTAAACTCCTAGCATGCCCCTTAATGACCCCTATATAATTCCCCATACCAACCCCCCCTTTTTGGAGTTTAGACTACAGCTCAGATTGAAGAGTGTAACCTTAAGGCATTCTAGGGTTCCAGGGGGTATAGCGGAAATCGGAGAAATTGGGGTACTGCCACAACTAACCGACAAGCGTTAATAAGAGGTATCAATTTTATATTAGGGGAGGGAGTTCATATTAGGGGGAGGGGAATACAAGCTAAGCTATAGGCCAACTTGAGATTCTTCCCCTCATTGCCATGGTTTACACATCAGCTTGAATCCGGGCAGTTACCCTAAACCCTAAGCCCTAACCTAGCCAATGCCCGGGCCCTAACGAAGATCCGACAGATGGCTGTACCTGAAGCCTACCCCAGGGGTACAGGGTTTAGGGTTGCCCAAAATTAGGGGTAGCATTTTGGGTGGGTCTATATTGGGTGGGTAAACTATCATTTGTTTGAACTCAATTGGTCAAGCCGAAACCCCAACATCCACACCCCAACCCCACACCTCAAACTCCAATCTGCAGGCCGAATCTTACATGAACATCTGAGAGCTTGTCGGCAACAATTGTGAAGTTCGTGCATAAGGTGGTTGATGCTAACCTACTTATCCTGATGCTACATTCCAGGGCCCGTCTGGGCTCAGGAGTTTCATCCAGCCCTGCATATTATTATCCTCATTCTAGGAGCCCCTCGACACGCACCGCACTTTAGGACTCCCCCTAGTATGCCAAAAATTGGTACATCTTACCATAGCCTTACATAAGGAGACTGCTATAGAGATCCAGTGAGTTGAATGTAGCCATCGTATAACAGCAGCACTGTGTGTGGTAAGGTCCCGTAAGGGCATGGTGCAACAAAACAAGTGGCAATACCACTGGGACTGATGCAAACGCAAGCGCAAACTAATCACGTCACCTCTAGAAATGTCTTCCTGACCCCCGGAAAAAAGATGCTGATCGTACAATTGCATGGTATCCTGCGAATTCCTGATTGAGGGGCGTATGATTATGGGAAAGGAACCACAAACCTCTAAGGTGCCAGGCTTCTGCACCAATGGCCGGAAGTCCGGATTGCGGGCGACACGCGCGCACATACAGGCGGTCATCAGGGAGGATACCTGGCTAGCAGCACTGATACCTACTTATATGTCTTGGGGTAGCACGGGCCCCAAGAATAATATGCCCAAGACACGAAACAACAACGCCAAGGCTCCCAGAGCTCAACAAGATTGCAGCTTTTGAGTGGCATTGGTTGAAGCATTTTACCATCTGCAGAAGTTTGAATCTCTATGGATACATCAGGTGGCTGAGGTGCTCCTCAGAACTGCCTCATGGTCTTTGGGTTTGGGCTTCAGCAAGTTATGATACTACAGCTTAAAAGAAGGACGAACGCTGCTGAAGCTATGGCCAGAGCCCTCACTAGAGATTTACACACTTAGCCCGGTTGGCCCGGCTGCACCGAGTATACTATAGCTTATTGTATAGTGTACTACATATTGTTATATTTTATACTATAGCATATCATATATAGTATACCATAAAATATTGTGGTATATTCTAGTATATTAGGGGTGTGACAGGAGACCTCAAATTTTGGTAAAGCCTGGATTGAGGATAAGGATTGCCTGGCGGTGCTTCTCACAACGAGGATTTCGTGCAACCGGCTACAGCTAAATAGCTTCGTGACTGCAGGAGCCATCAAGCACACACTTACAAAGCCAAACCAAACCTGGATGTATGCAGCAACTTTGGGGTTTAGAGCTTTGGGGCGAAAGGCGCTTCTTCAAAAGACCTGACAGCAGGAAAGAAACGGCTGCTGAAACACCCATGGGAAGGACACAGGTTTCTGAGAGAGAATTACACGAGCAGGTGTCCATACCAGGACTTGTGGTGCACGTGTCTGTCACCATTCCCATCAGACCGTTTGAGCAAAGACCAAGTCCCTATCAAGTCCTTACTTACAAATGCCGGTAAAACCTTCATGAAGTTCCACGGCACATGTAAACCGGAATAGATAGGTGTGCCCAACTCGGAGCAAATGCTCAACACACAACGACGAGCTCAACTAAGGCCCTAATTCCTAGCCCGGAACCTCTTTTGGAGACTCCGATAAGATGCACTGCAGTCCCCTCCCCTGATAATGAAGGCACCCAATATAGTACCCGTCATGTATCGAGGGGAATACGCACAATTAGGGGGCTTAATTTGGGGGAGGTGCTTAGAATCCATAAGCAGAGCTTGAAGGAAAGCTCATTTTGACTTAGACGCAGGCTCATGTACAGGAAGATATCTACAAATGAAACAACAGCTTCTGTTTTTTCACAGCATGGCTCAATCACTCACACCCGGACTAAAAAGGCGTGTTTCTTTTTTGGTTTGTCAAAAGTCTTGTTGAAGCGGAAAAAGCCCTACATTATCCCTGCAACATCCTACGCAAGCCTACAAAAGTCGCATCGTCAACCTCAACAGAAGCCCCCTTGAATCGAGTCTGAGCGCCATGAAATTCTCAAAATCGCGCGCTGGCTACTCCAACATTCCCAACCCCTTCACTTTCTGCCAAACCCCTCTCGTAGGGTTTCCGTGAATGGGAAGCACACCATTTTTCACTAGAATCCACCTTTCCCGACTTCAGCCCAAATGTATCCCCTGGACAGCGCAGGTGCATAGTAAAGGCCATCCGGACCGCTCCGGATGGACTCGAAGACGACTTGAAAGCCTCCAGAAGTTCTTTGGAGGTCTGGGCCTGGTGGAGACCCAGGAATGCTTTCCGAACTGTTACGCGTCTTTGTCAGTTGATACCGTATGAGCCTGTGTATATGTATGCACAGGCATAGCTTTCACGACAACTGTTAACGCTCGGACGCCTCGAATGCTGGCTTGCCTCAAGTTCAAGAGGTGTGCTGCTCTCTGCTCTCCTGTTCTTCTAACTACATGCTGCACGCAATCCCGGATGAGCCAGGGTAGTGTTGGAGTTTAAGCCCGTGGCACGATTTCCCTGTCAGGATGAAAAAGAAGGAAAACTCGGGCGAGGAAGAGATACTGAGATACCCTCTGGCTGTGTGGCCCTATCCCCTCTTCTTCTTCTTCTCTCAACCCCGCCCCACATGTAGCCCTGTCTCTCTCCCTCTCTCTCTGCTGTACCTAGGCCACCACTGTGCCTTTTTTTGGGTGCCCGATCTTTGTACATGAGATCCTAAGCACTAGCGTACAAGCCTCAGGTGAGCCGCGCCAAAAACCTAGAGGCCGGCCTTCTATCCAATTTAACACGTGCTCGTTTTTTTACTCTTATCGTTTTCCCATCCAATAAGACAAATGTTAGAAACAAATGCTTTCGTGTGGATAGTTACAGGCCTTGGCTATAGTACACTATAAGATCTACACAAGGTCTGGGATTTAGGCTTTGTGTCCTGGGGCACACATGTCTTCAGCAGAGGCCCTGCGCATGGCTGGATTCCAATTGGTTTTAGATTGACTTAAGTTCCATTTCCATGGGTTTTAATTGGATACTAATTCCATTTCAATGAGTTTACACTTGACTTTAATTGATCTTAGATGGATTCAATTGATGTTGAATCGATTTAAATTCGATTTGCATGGTTTTAACTGGATCTTAATTGGACTCAATTCATTACAGTTGGATTTGTAATCCGATTTCAATTAATTTTACGAGTTTTCAATTTCTTTTTTAAAGGGTCTCAACTATCGGTCAATAAATTTTAGAATTCGATTTCAATTGCTTTTTAATCGGGTTGTAATTCGGTTTTGGTTGATTTTATTTAATGGAACTTCAATTTGATTTTCAACTCATTATAATATATGTTGATTGGATTTTGATTCGTATTCAATTGGCCTTACATGGGTTTTAAGTCGATGTCAATTGGCTATAGCTGGAATTTCAATCAGGGTTCACTTACTTTTCAATGGGTTTGAATTCGATTTCAATTAGTTTTCATTGGGTTTTGATTCGAATTCAATTGGTTTTAATTCGATTTTGATTCCATTTTCAATAAGCTTTAGATGGAACTTTGACCTGATTCCAGTGAAGTCTCAGTGGATTCGAATTCGATTTCAATTAACTTTTCATTGGTTTTTAATTGGGTTCCAAGTCGTCTTAAGTAGATTTTAATTCGGTTCCAACTGATTTTAGATGGACTGTTAATTCGATTTCAATTCAGTTGAGTAGGGTTTTAGTTTGAGTTCAGTTGGTCTTAACTGGGTTTCAACTCGGCTCCAATTGATTTTAGACGCAATTTTAATTCGTTTTTCAATGGTTTTCATTTGATTTTAATTCGGTTTCACTTGGTTCTACATGGAATTTGAATATATTTTTAGTTGATTTTAAAGATTAAAACTCGATGTTCTGAAATTTTAGCAGGATTTTATTTCGATTTCAATTAGTTTCAATTTGGTTTTAATAATTTGCTTTCAATTAGGTGTTAATTCAATTTCCATTCGTTTCTCATTAGATTTCAAGAAAAAGAAGTTCAAGAGGGCTTTAAAACGTCTTTTAGAGGCAATGCTTCTCATGCTTTCAATAAATATGCCCCCCAATATTCAATTACTTGTCGGGCACCGGATTATTTAATATTTTGGTGGGAGGCAGGGCGGGCGTCGTTTAATATTAGGGGGAAGCGATGAATTAGTTGTGAGAAGCCCACGAACCCCAGAGTACCCGCAGCCTTTAGTTGCTGCCTCTTTGAATCGCTGCTTTCGGTACTGTAGAATTTAAACTGGAAAGGGCCTTCATTCACATATGAGCGTCATAGTGTTTTTTTCTTATCGTTTGCTTATCGTTTTGTTATCGTTTTGGTCACCTCATTTGCCTCTCAAAATTATGGATTCAACATAGTCAAAATTGGGGTCCATCCAAATAGGATACATCATGAGATTTGATCTGCGTGGGTTCCATATACATCGGGCAGATTAGGAGCTTCGGTCTGTGTAAGGTCCATTTAAATAGGATACGTCCTGAGTCTTGGTCTGCATTGGGCCCATCTAAATA